>OMNZ01129787.1:4115-22176 GCA_900303255.1 Lesueurigobius sanzi | reverse complement strand
AACCCTAACTAGACACAGACTGATCATAATAAGTTGAAGGGGGAATTAAGAGAGAAATAAGAGGGTCGTGGGAACATAGGGCCGTGGGAACATAGGGCCACGGGAACTTAGGGCCGTGGGAACATAGGGCTGTGGGAACATAGGGCTGTGGGAACATAGGGCTGTGGGAACATAGGGCTGACCCCAATTTTAGACTATACAGAAGGTATCTTTAGAAATACTTTCTCCTGAATTCAAATGCTGAATAACGGATGTATTTATTTTTCTGATAAATAAAGAAGCAGAGACATGGAAGAGAATAAAGTGAATAAACTGCTAATGTTAGCTTCAGGCCACATGCTAATGGATAGCTTTGAGTGCCATTTTTTACTTCTGCTCAGGGTTGCCAGGTCTGTGGTTAAACCACAATTTTCTATGTAAATTTCTACTTTTCCTGATGAAAATCACAATTGTGAGTGACAAAATCTCAAACCCAAAGCTCTTAGGCCTTTTTTAATGAAAAGGGCAGTTTGGCATCATCGGAGGAGCACATGCGCTCTGTTAACAAGGAAAATTCCGAGAAGGGCTACAGACGATGGAGGGGCACGTGACGAGTGGAGCTCCACTGCTCCACAGGAAATGATGTCACCTCCACCGGACAATGCTAGCTTAAACTAATCCAAACTAACCCTGAACCTAACCCTAATCCTAACCTTAATGTTAGTGGAGTTTACTGAAGTTGTGTTATTGATATAAATTTAATTAAAAGTCGTGAAAATAAAAGTGGAGGTGACGTCACTTCCTGTGGAGCTGTGGAGCTCCACTCCTTGTCTGCAACCAGACCCTCTTGAAAATTCTTGCCACACTGCATGTCAGATTTTGGGTGGTTTTACAGATATTTTTGGGCAGGTTTGGCTGCTGAGACTTGGAAACCCTTCTTCTACTGGACAATCTACAGCAGGGATCTCCAACCAGTAGCTTGGGAGCTACCGGTAGCTCACCATTCCTTAATTTCCAAGTAGCTCGCCAAAGGCTTTCTACATTTCTGCATACGCTTTATGAGTCAAATTGTAGATGCATTTTTGAAGTTCTGAGCAAAACATCTACAGACATTTAGGTGAATATTGTAAAGTATAAAGCAGACTACTGTCATTTTCTTTTATTGTGTTGAATTACTATCTTGTCAGTCCTATATGGCCAAGTTACACGTGTTTCTTTGAAGTATAAGTAACTCTCTGTCATTTTTGTAACGCAAAAGTAGCTCACAAGGTAAAAAAGTTTGCTGTTATAAAGAATAAACCAGCTTCTAATATTAGCCCATCTTGTCTCTGTCATGTCTCACAGATTGGACAACATCTGGAAGTCGAGTCGCGCCGTCACCTCAGCGTTAGCCTTCATTAGCAGCTGCGCGAACCCCGTGCTCTACACTTTCGCCGGTAAATCCTACATCCGGCAGAACGGCTTCGCTTTCATGGCACGGCTCTTCGAAGGGACCTCTCTGGACCAGGGCAAGAGCCGAAACACAAACTCGGAGTCCAACGTGGGGCTGAACAATGTGGTTTCCAACGGCAACGGGGTTCCAAACACCACGGGTTAAAAGTACGGGACTTGGATGGACTATTGTCAGAAAATGTCAAATAATTCAGCTTAAAGTGCATCTAGTCTAGAGTCTGAACATTATTACTATGGTTAAGAATCACTGACGACCGATTTCCTTTGAATGTAGATGTAGGGTGACCAGATTGACCAGATGATAGGAGGATCTTTGTTGGTATCTGTGCGTGAGTGGTTGGGTGATACAAAACAAACACAATGGCGGGCGCAACACTGCCAAGAGAGTTAGCTGTGAAATCCCCAATTTATAAGCACTTTAACGTCTGAAGATCGGAGGAGGTTTAGACAGAAGCTAAAAATCTGTATTGGTAACAAAATCAACGTTACCCAAAGCCCATATGAGATCTGGGATGACGAATAGAAAAGACCCTTCACTCATGAACAATTAAAGGCTTTCAAAAGTCTGGAGGCCTACCATTATTTTGTTTCAAGGGAAGTTGGGCCAATCTCTAAACAGAAACAGAAAGCCGTGATCGTGCTAAAATCATCAAAGATTTCTGCTTAGGGCAGTCCGAAGGTAGCCTGGGAATACCCATGCTGCTCTCGCTCGAATCATTTCAAACTGCTCAACAGCCTGGAGACCATGGGCGAAATCTTCGCAGGGATTTGGGGACCAATCACAGAACGGGGAGGGACGGCAAGACGATGATGCGTACTATTGGACAGACTGTATTAGCCGAGGCTCATACGTCATCGGGTACAATTGATACGATTGGCTCTGGGCTACGTGCAGAAGCATATGATAGACATTTGTAGCGCCCAATAAACGGCTATGGACAATCGTAAACCACACCTCCCCTACCAGAAAATGAATAGGTGGTTTCCAGACTAAATATTCACTTGTGATATTTAGTCTGGCGCTATCAGGCTGGTCCGGAGATAATATGAAAAAAAATGTTTTATCAGGCCCCCAATGGGGTACAATCAACCACACAGAACCATCTGCAGTCGCTAAATCCTCCTCCAAACGTGCAAAACAATCCAACTACTTGGCTACACTACAGTATTTAGGATATGCTGTTTCTTGCCACACAATCACGTGATGCAGTGCTACGTGACAATAAATCGTGAATCTGAAGGTTAATAATCTGCCAGTGGAAGTATTTTTGTTCTGTAAATCTTTTTATTCCAAGTCAAAATTGACCAAATTATGGTAAAATATTCTTCATTTAAGTCCCTATACCTGATTTTTTTTTCCAAGCAGTGGAATGAAATTAGTTTTGTCCTCCTTTAGTACTGTATATTGTAAATAATACTGTGCATCTAAATACTGTATAAAGCATTTCTGTAAGATAAAACTGTATTGATCTCACAATGGATCACACTGGGGGGTGCAAAAAGCCAGGAAATGTGCTATCAAAGAAGAAAATAAGTTTGTAAACAGGTAGTAATAATAATAATAAATATAATTTATAATTTCAAGCATTTCTGTGACAGTGACCCTGAAATGTGCTTATAAAGTCATCTCTGTGAAAAAATTGAATTTTAGAAATTTACGAAGTTGAGTTACGAAGTTGTGTTTGGACCACAACTATCAAATTCACTCTCTCCCCCTTTCATTATTAGCAAAAATCACATATAGTGCCTTAAATTTGAATCATTTTAATGTACAATTTCTTTGCGGTGTGAAAACCTTTTATTTGCACAAGACCAAGTCATTAAGCTCCAAAAACAAGGCCAACAAGAAGTTGTGTAAGTTTTGCAGGAATCCACTGAGACATGGGACAGACGGCTAAAACTGGGACTGTTTTGGGTAAACTGGGACATCTGGTCACCCTAATCTGATTTATTTTCTTTTATTGGAGTACATTTCTTTTGCCATAATTGGTCTGTAACCAATTTTGATTTGTATGTGTGCAGTGAACGTCAGGGCTGAGCCAAAGATAAACCATTGCTATAAATTTGGTCTAATAAGGGACAGGCTCCAGATTAGACCAGGATTTAAAGCATATTCAAAGGATTTAACCGGGACTTAACCAGACCACCTTCCACTTGAGTGTTGCAAGAGATCTAATGACACGAGATCTAATTCACAATCTACTGACATAAAAAAAATCTTGGGGCTCTATAAATAGAGTACAGAATATTGTCCAAATATGGTGCATTTTTATCAAATGTGGAAGAGTCCTGATCCAAACTCTTTATTTTTATGGCCGTCCGCCCTGCTTCACTTCACTGTCTGACAAAACTGTACAGCTGATGTATAATTACCTTGTGATGGATCCGGATGGGTGCGAGGTATTGTGAGAGCAAGAATTGAGTTAGGATTGAGAGAGATGTGGCTCCGCCTTTGGTCTCGCTGACTCTTCAATCCTGACGTGCCCTACAACAACTCAATGTCAAAAATGGACTTTGGTTTTTACATTTTGTAAATATTTTGTACAGTATTAATGACTGCAGCACACGGAAATGCAGTTTTGTACATATTTTATGTAAATTATACATATCAATTCCTTACCATGTATAACTAATGGCTGTGGTTCCCCAATATGCACTGGGAGGGGGGAGGGGCTTAGTGGCACAGCAGGGGGCCCCAAATCTTGTCTACAAAACAAGTATACCGAAAATAATTAGGGCATTTGCATCCATTTTTCTAAATGTTACCACTTTCAAAGTCATGTACCTGATATTTTTCTTGGCAGTGGAATGAAATTGGTTTTGTCCTGCTTTAGTCAAGTGCAAAAGTCAACATTTGTGAAAAGACGTTCTTTTAGTAAGACAGGTTTGTTTACCTGCTGGACTAGTTTGGGCTAACTTCCTGTAGCCTTCATCAGAAGCATCACGTGGTGAAGTGAAGTGTCAGAGGCTGCTTACATGGATTTTCAAGTCTGCAGGGGAAGTGCCCCCTACTGGCTGACGCCTTCTCCAGGACCCTGTCCCAGGTGTGAGAAAGGGTATACGCTCCGTCGTCCCGGTTCATTGATGTTGGTGCACGTTTCTTGATGGCTTCTCTGATCCAGCAGTGGCACTTGTTACTTTCGGCGAATCCATGTAAGCAGCCTGGGACAGGTCACACCATCATGTGATGCTTCTGATGAAGGCTACAGGAAGCAGCACAAGCTAGTCAAGCAGGTAAACAAACCTCCTTTCTTACTAAAAGAACAGTTTAAACTAAGAACAAAACAAAAATCAGGTATAGGGCCTTGAAATAAGTATAGTTCCCATAATCACTGCAATTCGTCATTTCAACCATAAAGGGGCCGCAAAGCTCCAGGCTTTGGGAACGACTGCTCTGTAGTAATGTATTTGAGCGATATGTTGGATCTTGCATGAAACTGTACTCTCTGCAACAATAAAGCAATATTTGCATTAAATTCTCTGTCATCACTTGAAATGCACAAATAGCAGTGAAGTATCATCAATAAAGATGTTACTTCTAATTCAATACGCTTTATTTGTTAAACTTCTGTATAAGCAGCTACAATATAATGTAGCAGTGCTGCACATCAAAACACATAATTGGCCCAATCCAGGAAATGTTGCTGATTCGGCCCTCATGTGGTCAGATAGGAGGCACTCAGAATTACTTAACTTAGTTTATTTTATTGAAAGCCCTATATTTTGGCATAATGAAAACCTTGATTCAAGTCACTAACTCCAAAGGGGTCAGTTTTTACAGCTCACGGACTAAAACATTTTTTTTTCCGTGACAAGGATGTCGCACAAATCAGCAACATTTCCTGGACTCACCAATTATGCTCTGAAACCAAATGTTTCTTCTTGCTATTCTTGCAACAATGCAGTTCATCACTCAACTGTACGTCAAAGTCAAATTCCAAGTTTACGACACAATAAATCATACTGTATGTGGCAAAGTTATAATTTTCCATAGACGCTACATAAAGCGAACACCAAAGCATGAACAGAACTAGAATAGTATTACATTGACTGGGTTCACATTTGTGCATTTGGTCTTTTCACTGCTTTTTCAGATCTTTAAAAAGGTTTCCTCACTTATGATTGTTCCGAATTGGGTCCATAAACGTGCCCTTTAACCCCTTAAACCCCAGCGTGCCAAATTTGGGTCCTGTAGGGTATAAGAGGTTAAATCTCTAATGCCATATCGTCCTTTCAAATGACAATACCAAGAGTGATTCAACAATGGCATCACTTTTTGACTAATTTCACCTTTTTGTGCTAACAGAGGATCCTGAACTTTGTGCAAGTTTTTGTTTCATATGAGTAACTAGACCATGTAATTAAGTTGTAGCACTCCCTTGGCAACTTATGAACATTCCTTCGAGTTCATACCCGTCTGAAAACAGGATGGGCTAATCTCTTGTTAAACCCCTCTTTAACTGTGCCGGACTTGACAGATCAAATGACAGGCTCCAAAAGCACAATAGCCCTACTGTCTAGGGCAGGGGTACCCAAAGAACTTTACACTGAGGGCCAAAATGGAAAAGTATTGGCGAGCGAGGGGCCAAACGCAATTCTGTTTTAACATGTAGAAAGACTAAATTCAAACAGATTTATTATTAAATAGTCTTTAATAACTGTGCTATTAGGTAGGACATGTATGTGTATGAGTAACTATTAATTTGGTCAAATTAATCAAAGTCCACAGCAAAAAATGTCTGTATTTAAGAATATTTCAACCTATTTTTTTTTCACATAAAAAAAAGAAGTAAATTGATTTCTGTTCTTTTTTCAAGTCAAATTAAATATATTTACAAATGTTTATGTGCAATAAATTATTTTCTTATTCTAAACGCAAAAAGACATTCCTTTGACAAGTACATTTATTTACCTCCTCAATATCAAGGTCAAAATTTCTTCTTTCAAGAAAATTGTACTCATTTTTAGGTTAGTTTTTGGACTGTAGATTCTCCTTTCAATCTCAGCACCATCTGGAGGGCCAAATGAAGCCCCTTGGAGGGCCAAATTTGGGCACCACTAGTCTAGGGCATCACGGTAACCAATATATGTAGCCTCAATAAGAATTAACCAGATTACTGGTGGGTTGAAGTTTTATTTCTTTACTGGTGGGTTGAAGTTTTATTTCTACGTTTCACTTTTGTCAGGGATAAGAAATAAGTCCATTATAAAAGTCTTAAATGCACAAGTGTGAACCTGATCACAGGCTGGCAATGATGGCCAACTGCACCCTCTGCTGGATAAATGCAATCAACCCAAGTTACAGTACACAGTTGTGCTCACAAGTTTACATGCCCTGGCAGAATTGTTTGGATGTGAATGAGAACAAACTAGTTTTCCAGTGAAGTCGTTTGTAAAACTTAACTCAAATGCCCCTGATCAAAAGTTTACATATTGTGCTTCTTGAAAAAACCCTTCAGAGTCCTGTATTTTAGCTGAAGTTGACTTTCTTTGCAACATAACCATTAGAGTTAGTTCTTGTTGCCAATCATGTAAACTTTTGATCAGGGTCAGTTTGTCAGGATTTGAAATGGGTCAACAGTTCTTTGACCATAAATGGCTTCACACAATCACCAACCATGACAAGCAAGTCTAGGTTTGGGGTATTCATAGTCTCAGAAATTGGCCAAAAATTCTGCCAGGATACATAAACTTATGAGCACAACTGTAGCGTGCAACTTTGCAATAGATTTCTCTTGGGCCCTCAGTCTGAAGCATTGGTCATAAAATCAACTATTACAATAGTCTTGAGTCTAAAAGATTTGTTTGCAATCATAAATACACAAACACCAAGTTTCTTTAATTGATTTTATTGAAATGCAGCACAACTCCAATACCTCCAAGTGCAAAGTCAATCAGGGTACCTAAACAAAAAGAAAAGTGTTATGATACTGAAAGAAAACTGAATATTGAATAACTTTAAAATCACTACTGTGCAAAAAAACCCACCTCTTTGTTCCGGACAGCTCCAGATGTTTCCTGAAATAAAAAAAGATAGAACTGTATTAAGTAAAGTGTGTAAAACAAAGTTACAGAATACAATTCAGAGCTAGTCAAACAGTTCAGTGCAGTAGAGGTTGTAATCATTAGTTTTCAGGTGAAACACGGACTGCAAATCATCATTAGTTTGACTTTGGAGCAAAACTTTCATGCACTTGATGAAATGGTAATAAAGTCTGCATTTTAAATCAATTCTATTAAGAAATCATAATCTCAATGTCAACAATAGGGGAACTTGAGGGATAGGGTGCATTTCAAAGATTTAACTAGGCTTATGAGGCAGGTACTCTAGCCCAAAAATAAAAATCACACGAATTTGGGGAGGCGTGGGGATGGAGGGCAGACACCAAAAAAAAAAAATGTGCCTACAAACATGCAGTGGTGGAAGAAGTACTCAATATTTAAGTGAAACTGCAGATACATGTCCGATAATTTGAAGTCAAATCATCAAAGTAAGGCAAAAAGGTTAATTTGAGAGATGTGCAGGATGTTTTTTTTTTTAATCTAAACCAGGACAAAACAATGTCGAAACCAGGAAACCACTAAAGTCTAAACTTGGACTACTTTCCACAAACATGAAATCTAATTTAATCAAGCGTTAATATAGCTGCACCTGCCTAAACACCAAAGTACCCTGTTTAAATGTAGAACAGATCAAAGTGTTGATGACCAAGCAACGTGCCCCACCACGAGGTCTGTCGTTCTTTCTCGAGATTGTACAACACATGAACGCTAACCGCACGGGCCACAAATCACAGCTAAACAAACATTAACCAAGGCTATAATTTCAACACAAGACGAAGACATAATAACTACCATTTTATACCCACCACATGTGCTTCTTGTCGTCTCCAAACCACGACGCGACTGCGTATCGTCACCGCAACAAGGAAGAAAGGCAGATGAGGTCGATCCCTCGCAATTTATCAGAAAATCCAACCACGTGTTTACTGCCCGCCGTCACTCCACTTCCGGGTGTACGCCATAAACAAAAGTAAAATTTACAGAAGGAGTAAAGCTAAATAATGATACACGAGTCGTCTTTTGCCATAATCACGGTGTGGCAACAGGTGCATTTAAAATTTAGTGTACAACTAATTTATATGGGGTTTCATGTAGTTATTGGATATTTGAGAAGCCAAATTGTATTAATGATATGTGTTTTGTTAATTGTTAAAAAAAAAAAAACGCGTTTAAAAACAGTTTTGTTTACTCATTTGTTGTGTAATGCTGTTGCGATGCTCTGCCGATAGATGACGCTGCTCAAAATGTATTGGTGGGAGTCAGCGAAGAAGAAATGCTGCGTTCTGATTGGTGGAAAGAAATGTTTAAATTTGAGCTAACGCGTTTTTAGCTAGTGTACGTCGTTCGGCTCCGCGGCACAGAAGGTGTCCTCAAAAGGTGAGTAAGTGTCTTTGTGGTTTTAATTTGTGTGCAAATTGATTGTTGTGATGCTCTTCGTCACTGTTGCTGATAAATGACTTGAGTTTCATTTAGAAGGCCAACGAAACAGTTTAGCTCTAACTCTGGAAGCATCCACGAGGAGCATTTAGCATTATCACAGTGGTAAACTTTTTGCACCAAATACCACCGCCATGAACTATTTGGCCTGGCTTTTACAAGTGCCACTAGGCTAGACCTGGATTAAGGCTTAATCAGGACTATGCCGGGTCTAAAAATATTTAAAATGAACTTAAATTGCCCAAACTGGATTTGAACCATGTCTAACTTACAAAAAAAAGAACTTTGCGGAATGTGAATGCACATGGACGGCCAGTGACGCACACATCGCTGCAAGTGTTTAATAAAAAGGCTTGCACGAATGCTGAACTCATGATTTATTATTTTTTTAATCAAGGTAAAGCAGCTTGATTGTGCGAGATAATACTTTCTTGCTGTTTTTATTAAATAAGTTTGACTTGACTTGTTTTTCACTTTTCTTACAGACTGGTGTGCTCCAGGCCTTGTGTACATTTGGTAAGGACCGTTTTCATTCCCTGATTAAGTTGTCCATCAGATATGATGACACAAAAGGCCGACTGAAGTCTCTCCCTGAGCAGTTTTGTTCTGGGATCAGGCCATGACATAAACGGACTGAAGCGTAACCTGATCTGAAAAATCATGTTTCAATGCTGCTTATCCCGAGTGATTACATTGGTGACTAAAATGTGGTCCTTCTGTTCACAGGTCTTTTAATTTGGAAGACTTGTCTTTTTAAGGTAAACTTCAATGTGACCTTGTCTGTCCATTGATTAATTTCTATTGGGAGAGGATGTAAACAAAAGGCCGAATTGTAGTACTTTGCCGCAGTTTGTTCTCAGTGGAGCACGATGACAAAGACTGACCGAAGCGTTTATCTGATCCCATGTTCTCAATACATTTTTTATAAACTTTGTTTCGTCTTTGTTGTCTAAAGGTATGAAATGTCTGTTTTACAGGAAGATCTTAAATGCGGCCAGGAGCCAAGCCGTGAGAGATGTAAGCGAACTGGGTTTCCGCAGGTCAAAAAATAAGGCCTTAAATGTAATTTAATGTCAAACTGACATTTTAAATTAGAAGTTCTTGGAAAATGACTACATTGCTCAACTAATTTTACAGCATACGTTTGTCAAATACAAAAATTGGGTTCTAGCCTGGCTATCGCGACTACAAAGCTCTGTGATTGATTGTAGTCTGGCCAAGTTGCCTGGTAAACCAGTTTCCCAGAGGGCAGGCTTAACCTGCCTTTATGAAATGCCTGTGTGCTACTGGGAAACTTCAACCAATCTGACAATGCCTCAATCGTGCCGTTGGAAATGCTACATTTTCATTGGCCCCCATTCCTGGGGAGATTTGAAATGGCAGAGATGAGTAACTTGGCCAGAATGACTTGGTCATCACAGGCAGTATGGGCAGGCCCAGGCTAGGTCTAGACTGGACTTTTGGCAGAAATCGTACAGTTATTTCTGGTGGTCAAAAGGTGTCTAACAAATTTTCTATTGAATATGGAAATTTATATTAAATGTGTACTAGTTTGTAGCATTAATATAGTATTTGGGTATTAAAATACAGATATTGAACTATGATGGATATTGATTTAATCAAAGTAAAAGTAGTTTGCTTGTGCTAGATAATAGTCTTTCTGTCTTCATTTAAATACTTAATCATTGCAAACTTTCTACTTTTTTTGGAGATTGACTTTTTCCTCTATTCTTACAGACTGGTGTGCTCCAGGCCTTGTGTACATTTGGTAAGGACCGTTTTTATTCCCTGATTATGTTATCTGTCAGATATGATGACACAAAAGGCCGACTGACGTCTGTCCCTGAGCAGTTTTGTTCTGGGATCAGGCCATGACATAAACGGACTGAAGCGTAACCTGATCTGAAAAATCATGTTCTAATACTGCTTATGCTGCGTGATTACATTGGTGACTAAAATGTGGTCCTTCTGTTCACAGGTGACTTGAGCTGTGGCAAATCAATTTGGAGGACTTGTTTGGTCCTGTTAAGGTAAGAAATTTCAATGTGACCTTGTCTGTCCATGGATTAATTTCTATTGGGAGAGGATGTAAACAAAAGGCCGAATTGTAGTGCTTTGTTGCAGTTTGTTCTCACTGGAGCATGATGACAAAGACTGACCGAAGCGTTTATCTGATCCCATGTTCTCTTTTTTTCTTTTTTTTTTTTTTTTGCAAACTGTCCTTCAGTTTGTCTAAAGATGACTGTCTGTTTTTACAGGAAGGTGTAAAACATTGCCAGGAACCAAGCTGTGACAAATGTAAGCAATATATAATGTTAACTTGGAAGAATTTGACTTTCTTCTACAAAGATGTTCTAATGCCCGTGCCACTCTGCTTACAGCTCTAATTTGGAAAATGCCAAAACTCTGTACTGCAGTCGAACCTGCCGGTGGAGTTCAGGACCGAACGGGGCCCGTGTCGGAGTGGTAAATTGGTGTTTGCGTTTATAGCTGAGGCCATTTACATTGCAAAACTTGACTTGCTAAAGGCAAAGATTCTTCAGTCATAAAAGGAACAAGTAGGTACTGGTTCTTACAGAGCCACTGGCGTTCAAGTTTGCCCAGTGCTGACGAAGTTCTTTGGATGAAGAGTGAAACATCCAGCATCAGTACAGATGAAGAATCTTTGCCTACGATTAACTCCTGTACAACTGAACTTGCAGACGAACATGCTAAAGTTTAAAATCTACCCTGATTGACCATAGTCATATTGTATCATTGGAGCAGATCATCTTTATGCTTCAACAGGTGTACCTGTGGTCACTGCAGCTCACTGTCTCCCAGTGAAAATAAATGCTGTAGCGAAATGCCAGAGGTATAATGAGATGCACTAAACTAATGCACACAATCATTATTTTATTCCAAGGAGATTTAGTCAAATTTAAGAAATTCTACTTTTTGCTGTAGGTAATGACGAGATGTCTGCAGGCTGGGGATGGCACCTGCATAACTCGGCACCCAGGTTTTGCCACAGTTACTCTTAATCCCTACGCTCTGCAGGCAGTTTACGGCTCGTATGAGAATCTCTTTGATAAGACACAGGAGGAGACTATGCTGAGCAGGTTGGTTTCAGGAAGATTATCTGTTGAATACCAAGTTATTACAATACATGCCTCACCTCTTTCAGCTGTTACAGGGAACTTGCGTATCGAAGTTTTGTTTGGTGGTGTTGGGCACAGGACATAAAAGTGGTGGTACCATCTTGTGTTTCCACTAGAATCAGGCAGGAGTTTCCAGAGGATGGTTCATACGCAGGGTTCCTTCCACCGCTTTAATGATTGGTAATCTCTATGCTTTTTCGCTTAGCAGTTTTAGTTTGTCTCAACAATCCAAACCTGTTTAATTTGTAGTTTTGAGCATCAGCATAAACTAAAGACTGAGTTCCATTTTAGAGTTTGCATGTTAACAATTGTGTAATAAAGATCATGATAAATTACAATTTTGTGTTTGCCTGTTTATTTAATCATGTTTTGTAGTGTTCTGGCTGTATTGGCCAAAAAAAGTTACATGGGCTTAGGCCAGGGGTCTCAACTCAAAATAAACGTGTAACTAGGCATGTACACCAAATGATTCAACACAATAGATGTTTGTAGGTTCCCCATTATGTTTGGAACTATTGAGCGTCTGTAGAAAGAAATTAGTCTTTGAGCTATAGTTGACTTTTGGTGGTCTGGAAGGTGGCAGCTGCCTGCGGTAGGAGTATTCATTCTTGAGTAAAAGTGCAGATACAGGGCCAAGGAAGTATCAGATTAAATATACTTAAAGATTTACTTTAGTGTTTAATGTGCAGGATTCTTTGATCAGACCAGGTTTAGTCCTGCTTTGTTTCAAAGTCTAAACCAGTTCATTGTAGAGGGGTTATTTTGGAAATTTGTTAAGCCAATTTTTAAAATGTAAGTACAGATGCAGGCTGTAAAGTGTAAATCCAAATTTACTTGAGTAAAAGTACCTATAACTTGTACTTTGTTACTTTCCACCACTGGCTGCCTGTTATTCTGTAGGCAAATCTGTTGCATGAATTTAAATGTCTGTTCTCTGAATATAGCAAAGTGAGTAAAATTGGGTAAGTTCAAAGACATTTAATATCGCAAGTCTTGATGGTTCATGCTCGATGAGTAGATGTCACTTTTGTCGTTCAAGATAACTTGAATACTGAAAATTATTTGGGTATTGTAAATTGGTACTGATGAAAGGTGGCCTCCCCAGCTCTTGTTTCAGCTCAACAGCCAGATATATTGCTACAATGTCACCTCTTTCCACATTAAAATAAAAAAAATACAAGAACTATTTCCTGGCATGTTCATGTTTTTTTAAATCCTATTTTTATACAAATGGAGCCGTAAATATAAGTTTTCTTTGCACGGCCAAATCTGATAACTTGATATATTTTTCCCCATTTGATTTAAGTTAAATACATATATTATATATTTCTGCTCTATTTTAACATGAGATACATTTATTCCGTGTTCAGAGCTGATACCAGTTGAATAAAGTCTCTTGCACTACATTTCCCGGTATCCTCTGCCAAAACTCCCAAGGTCACGTGGCTGCAAAATGGACCAATCGCAACGAGGCACTGCCACACTACGGAGTCCTACTCGTCCAAAACACATGTAAACAAACCCCCTTTTTACGACAGATTTCTCTCATATTGCATCTTACAAGGTCGTGAATCAACCATAACCTCTCTGACGATATTTCTGATGACATGAAGGTCCTAATCGGTACGTACGGGTTTTGATAGTATTTATACAAAGTTCATTTTGACGAAAGAAAATTGTAAGGTCAACGTGACAAACGTGCTGGCTGTTCACACTCAACTTTCAGGCAAAACATTTTTGAGTTAAACCCGAATTTTATGTAGCTAATGTCAGACGTCAGACACTTTTTAAAATGAGAAAAATCAACATAAATGATAAATGCAGTTTTGCTTAATTTTTTTTTGCTTTATTGCTAATTTCTCTGTAATTCCTGGGTCAATGCACATGAAACATAAAACGTCACAAAGTTGAATGTGTCCTCTGTCAAGACATGAAATAAGGTCTAATTATTTTCTCATAGAGGTGTCCAAAAGTGGTGACAATATTCAAAAACATGTGCATGACATTGGCCAGCAGAAAGGACTTTCAGACATAAGAATAATATGTCAGGTTTGTTAAACCAATCACTTTCAAATCATGATAAAGTTCAGCATTTGTCAATTTGTTTGGCACCTAATCCCCAATTGAAATAGAATTCTGTAACGTTTTACTCAAACAGGATCAAGTGGGATAAAAAGTGCAAGTAGGTAGTAGGTACCTCCCCCTAAAAAAATCTTCTACCACAACAAAACTAGGGTTGTTACAGGACTACACTAGGCCTAAGCCAGGTCTAAAATAAACCATGAATAAAGATTGCATAAACATTGCATAGTTAATTTACACACCAAAATAAGCACCTTGTATTTTTCTATATTAGCTTATGAAAGTCCTAGTTGTCCAGTTTGAATACCATCTTTTGGTTGCCTAAAGTGGTCAGTTTATTTCATTGTGTTTCAAGATTAAATGTAAAAATACTTTGCCAGGTTGGTCACAAATCAATAAAACTAGTAATTAGCAACATTCATTTCTTCCACGCCTATTGGCTCCAACAAAGCCTTTCTCAAGAAGTCATTAGCCACATATCCTTTGCCACTTTTGTGTCTTTTTAATTGGGTCTTCTCGCAGGAGGTGGTTCTGGCTTCGTCGGCCGTGAACTGACTCGTCTGCTGAAAAACAAAGGTCATGAAGTTACAGTGATTTCCCGTCAGGCCGGCCCTGGGAAGATCTCATGGGTAAGGAGACATTTTATTACATTTCATTTATTTATCATTATTACAAGGTTTATATTTCATGTTGCACGATTGCACCTAAGAAAATCCCTAGTTTGTCAATCCTTTCACTGGCAATGGATGTTCACTTTCTTTTTCATCGTTTATTAGGTTTTCTGGTTAATCTGTCACATGTATTTCATAGTTTTATCGTTCTGCAGAAAGAGTTGGAGTCCAGTGGGCTTCCGGCTTGTGATGGAGCTGTGAATTTGGCCGGAGAAAACCTCATGAACCCTCTTCGCTGGTGAGCACACAGATATTGGATTATTGTTTCATTAAACACATACGGCAAAGGAAACATTAAAGACTAAAATTGAAATGGAAGACTCTTGAACTTTTTTTATTGCATGCCATTATTGTTTTATAGTTTTATTGTCTATCATGTTGCAGTGGTTTCACTAGGGATAATTTCTCACAGGATCTATAAATGATTTGTGAGCAGAATCATGGAACATGAATTTGGATGAATTTCCAGATGAATTTCCCATGTGGATCAATAAAGTATTTCTATTCTATTCTATTCTATTCTATTTGGAAAGTCTTGTGAGTTTCTTTTATTCAAACAATAGGATTAAAAATGTTGTTGCCCGGTGGTCTCAGGGCGGCAGGGGGCGTGATCCTTCATCGCGGTTGATGGCGTCCGTTCCCCATTTCCTGATTTCAATGGCCTCTTTTGCTTCTAGTGCTTGAAAATTTACAAGAACAAGAAAATTTAAAATCAGCCATTTCGGATCACTGCAAAAGTATTTTTGGAGTATTAAATATACAGAGGTAACGAGCCATATTAACTATGAATAGGCTAAGATGTTTTCCTACCTTTAGAGGTTACTCCTCCTTCTGGTTTACTCTTAAGAGACCCACAGCATGCTCAAGTCTTTATTAATCTGAGAACGATCTTTGGACTAAGATCGAAACGTCCTACACTTCAACTACAGAGTACAGATGAAGACTGGAGAATCTTTGCCTACGATGGACAACTCCTGTACGACTGAGAACCTACACAGACGGACTGCAAAAGGAATAACCATGTTGGGAGGAGGCACAGGTCATCAAATCGGAAACCAACAAATTCAAGCGCTGGATAAAAGAGGAAATCAGGAAACGGGGAACAGACCCCATCAATCGTGATGAAGGAGCTTTTCTCTTGTCCCACACTTGACACCCGCCCCCTGCCGCCCTGAGACCACCGGGCGACAGGGGGCGTGGCCAGTCTGATGGCCCTGTCGCCTCGGAAGGAAGAACAGCTGATAAGTGACACTTCACCACTCACCAGTGACACTTCTGATGAGGCTCGCAGTTTGCAGCTCAAACATGTCAAGGCAAAGAAACATTTCTAATCCTAGTGTCTGAATAAAAGAAACTCACAAGACTGTTTAATCAGTAGACACAATGAACATCCCTAAGCTAATGAATTTGGAAACTACATTGTGTTAAAACATGTAAAACTCAAAAGATGACAATGGCTTGATTTTCAACCTTCAACATTTTCTTGTCAGAACTAAAAATATTGTCATTGACAGAGAACTTTCAGTTAATGTAACCTCTGTGTTGCACCATCGCACTGTAAGAAAAAGTCTTTCTGATTCTGATGTGGATAACGTTGAGGAAATCAGGGTACAAATTAAATATTTAGGTGAGCTTAGTCCAAAAAATACTTCATTAAATGATATTGAAGTTTTGAAAGAAACTGGACACAAAGTGCTCAGGAAGTCGGTACTACAAAAGTAGTTTTTTGGGGAAGGTGCTCTTTGGCGTTTGGGGAACAGAAAACAAAGAACATCGGCACTCTTCCCACGCTACAATTCTCTATTTACATTTGCATTAGCCCAGTAAAATAAAGGCTTTTTAGAAAATGTAAATAGAGAATTGTAGTGTGGGAAGAGTGCCTTGGTTATTTGTTTTTTTTTGTCTTGATATTAAAGTTTTGTTGCTTTTGTTTTTTGTCTTTTAGCTAAACTAAGAGGCATATACTACATTTCTCCATTGTGAGATCAATAAAGTCTTAATCTTATACTTTCAACAACTTTTTATGTGATTCATGCAGTAAAATGTATTGCTCTGTTGAAACATTGCAGTCCATCGTAGGGGAGTCAAAACCTTTTTAATCAGGGGCTGCATATTTAAGTGTATTTGGCATTGAGGGCCAGAGACAGTGGTCAATGCACCGGACTGAATACTTCACTCCATTTACCAGAGTTTAACCATGGAACCACACTTTCATTTAGTCTTGGAAGCTTAAAGCAGCTCCCTCTCGCACTAAAATGTAAGATTTTGAGGTTAAAATTGTCGAGTTATTACATTTTGTTCTGGCAAAGCTGTTTTTAGTAGCATCATTTCCCCTGTCTCCCTTTCCAGGTGGAATGAGAGTTATAAGAAGGACTTGTTTTCCAGTCGAATCGACACGACCAAAGCTCTGTCCAGTGCCATCGCAGCCTCGCCCAGCCCTCCACGCTCCTGGGTCCTGGTGTCTGGAGTGGGTGCGTATCAGCAGAGGTTTACATTATACAGGGTTAATGTGTGCCCTTAAAAACATTACTGTGCATCAAATGACTTGTGCCAAAATTAGGGCCTTAATACGAGCGATCGCTGGTGTTGTTTTCTTGTGCATTTTTGGCCAGATGTTTTGGTGAATGATTGTTAAACAGATGATGCATTTAGACGTGTGGTCCAGTTTAAGTCGCAGAGCAGATCCTGCCTTTCCTCTTTTCTTGGTTTTTAGACGTGTTTCTTCATTCTTCTTTAAAGTATGCGTGTGTTCATGGGAAGTGTACAGAGTTTAACAAATGTATTCGAGCACCTGTCATGAAAACATAAATAACTTGTTTCACATTAACAATTCCATTGTTATTCATTAAGAAAATAACCAATTGGAATAACAAAATAGTCCTTGTTGACAAATAATAAGCTAAAATGTCAATATTTTGTATGACCTTTGGCCCTGATAATCCACTTTATTTTATTTGTATAGCACATTTAAACAACTTTACAGTTCCAAAGTGCTGCACACAACCAATTTAAATAAACAGAAAAAGTATGTATATATATATATACATATATATATATATCTGATAACGGCTTCATTCGTGCTGCCATTGTTTTTTGTCGTTTTGCAAAGCCTCTTTTGTTATTGAGTTCCAAATAGTTTGTAGCTGTTCCCAGAGATTTGCTTTGGATCAGACTTTGGTCTGATCCATTTTTGATTTGACTAAATCCCAGATCTGTTCAATGGGGTTCAAGTCTGGA
>OMNZ01129747.1:0-12942 GCA_900303255.1 Lesueurigobius sanzi | reverse complement strand
TTGACGTCTAACTAACCGTCTGTGTGGCGCCCTCTTGAGGTTAAAACTATATGGCATTTGGCTTTTGGAGTCTGTCACCTTATTGGTTCAATAGTTGATGTGACGTCCCAAGACTGATGTGAGGTCAGCAGCCCTGCTGCTGTGGGCCCTGCCGCTGTGGGCCCTGCCGCTGTGGGCCCTGCTTTGGCCCTGCCGCTGTGGGCCCTGCTTTGGCCCTGCCGCTGTGGGCCCTGCTGCTGTGGGCCCTGCTTTGGCCCTGCCGCTGTGGGCCCTGCTTTGGCCCTGCCGCTAACACATACAGCAACAACAGCAGGCTAATGTTGCTAACCAGCTGCTAATGGTGATTCTAAACGTTTTTATGTTTGGAGACTTAACACATCTGAAAAACTACTCCAGCGACTGAAACGGGCTCATGGAGAGCTTTAACAAGACATATAGCATGTCCATATTGAGTAACATTTAGCTGCTCCTGGAGCAAGCATAACCTCAACACTATCTTATAAATTTAGTGGCAGTACCCTCACTCCCCGGGCATTCCCTGCTCCGCCAGGCCACGCCTCCTTCTGCCGCAGTTTTTGAAAAATAAATGTGGGTGGAGTTAGGCTCTGGTAGGGGGTTAGTTGTTCTTTAAAGAGTGCAAACAAACAGCTTTTTTGACAATAAATGGCTTCACACAACCACTATCCATGAGTGAAATAAAGGCTTTTGTGTTTTCATTCATATTCTATGAAATGCATAAACCTTTGGCCACGACTGTTAAAGTTATATTGCTGGCCGTCTAACATGCAGAGTCCTGCTGAGTGAGGGCCCCACTGGACATCTCTGTTCAGGTTCCCTCTCACCCCACACCACAGCAGTAGAGGACAATGCAGAAGTGAGGCCCTGGAAATTCAATAATGCAACAGTGTGACCAAACTACTCACCTGTTGGGTACACAGCCGACAGATAGTGTTCACAGGGAAAACACCAATATCCAGGGAAGCCCAGCCAAGCGGAGGGAAGGGAGAGAGAGAAGAGAGAAGGGAACAGCACAGTTAATAAGGAATACACAAACGTGTGTGAATGTCACAGGTTTTATGTATGTTTTTGACAAGGGAACACCTCATTAACAAAAAAAATTTTTTTTTTTTTGATTTTTGATTTTGCATGATATTTGCCCTTGAAGTCCCAGCTCTGATGGATGATCCTAAGGCAAAACACTTCACTCACCAGCACAATTAAGATCAAATAGGATTTGCAATTTTAATGGTCACAATTATATCTTTGGCAAACAACTAAATCTCCATGAGGCCTTATTAGAATGAAACCTTCTGAAAAGCCCATGCTACTTCTACCCTCAGGCCTTTTGGGCACCATTTTTTGAATAAGAGGTAGATTTCAGATTTTAGTTGTAACGTTTTTTTTGTGGTAGGATGAAGATATTTGGTGATGGTATAAGGTGTGCACTATGTAATGTAAGTGACTTGAATGTGCATGAGGGGCGAACAGTCACAATGAGAAGACAGAAGTTATTGTCGAACCCGCGATATGCAAGAATCTGAGTATATCAGGGTCTATCTGAGCAATAGGGAGTGGTGTTGTGGTGATTTTAGGACCCTGTCTGCTTTGTCCTGATTATACATTCACAGTTCTATTTCCAGCAGTAGCATCAGTCTGAGGAGTTCTCATTTGGCAGATGTGAAAGTTATATGATGGCATTGCTCTCCATCCCCACACCACAATGCCGCTCTGAATTCTAATGAAGAGAAGTGGCAATCACTGCTCTCTCTCTGTAATCAACAGACTGTGCTCATCTATATCTGTGTATGGTGCGTTTAGACATGTGGCCACAGAAATTCAAACTTTCTTCGAGGCCGGGACTGACTCTTCTGTGTTTGCAGATAAATTAGGCCTAGGTGTACTCTTCAGACTGGGACAAATAAAGTGACAATGTTGGGTTAAGATATATGATTGTGACTCTTTACTATCACTTTACTATCTATCAGACATTCCCATTTCACCTCGAGGGCCATGTGGCTGAAGTGTCTTTTTTAAGAACACAGCAGTAGTAGTGAATTCAGACGGGATATGAACAAACAACACTACGGATCCCAGATGGATGCACATCTACTCCACTGGTACTCCCAAGCGGTTCCTGCCAATCACGTGACGAAAACTCAATACCCGACAGCCGATGCTATATTAGGGTTGGTAGCAGATGAAGTAAACACAAACCAAACTGCTGGTGTAACGGGGATTACATCCACAAGGTATAGATACTGAACAACAGTGTTTTGCCCAAAATACTTAAACAATAAATCATTAGAAATTGCAGAGTTACAGGTTTAACATAATGTACTGTAATGTGAAAATGTGTGTGAAGAGTGTGTTCGCCGTGGATATGTTTGGTTGTATGGTTATTGGTTATTTTGTTTAGTATGTTATTTTGAGCAATAATGTCTTGGACATGCTGCCTGTAATTAGGTTTGTGTAAAAGCCAGCAGCAAAAATGTCTGAATAGCACTGATCATACCCTGCATGAGTTACGAGTAAAGACAAAGTCAAGGAAACATGCTTGGTGCCAGGTTAAATTGTGAATGATAATTTAGCAGGTTGAAGTTAATAAAATGAGGACCCATCGTACACTCTACACACCCAGTATTTACTCAGCCCAATGCATGCCCATAAGGACAATTACAAATTTAAGATATTTACCATTCATAGCCACATTTATCCCTATTGTGTGCAGTTTTGTTTGGAAAGCTGCCATTTCTACGCTAGATCTGCAAACATGGGAAATCCTGTGCAGGATAGAATCTACGCTGGAAAGTGGTGGTAGGAAAGCTATTCCAATGACTAATATGTCAACAGAGCGATTACATTTGAGGACAAAGCATTGTCTTCAGGAGGAAGAGCATATGACTTGGGTTAATTTTGATGAAGTCAGTGAAGGAAATCCCAGGGGTGGAGCAGCCCCATGAATTATGGTAAAGACTGAAGAGTAAGGCAGATTCAAGCATTATGAAATCAGTGTCTGTTCCATGCGTACTTTCTTCAGATACAATCTTTCTGAATGACGAATATCCATGAATGTCATGCCAACTTTGATAAATACTGTCTCCCACAAACTAGTGATTGACAGCCCAAAATGCCATACTACTCAAGTCCAATGTCCGATGTTCTTCTCATTGGCCCTGTTCATATCGGCCTTGGTCAGGTTTCAGATGTGCTAAATATGGAAGTTTGGTGATCTGTAGCTGGCTTAAGTTTATGCAAATGGCAAGGTGAAAGTAGAGTGAGTGAGTGAGTGAGTCAACTCGGCAGAGCGCGTGCAAAGTGACACATCTCCCAAGTTTGTAAGGTTAAAAAACATGTTTGTCAAGTCTTGTTTTCTGTTCCTCCTCGGTGGTGAGTTTCCTGGGCTGGTGAGGACCCGAGCAACTGCCGCCACCGTGTGACAGGACAGCATTCATGGGTCTGGACGGTGTCGGCCACGCCTACCCCTCGTGTTGAACACTGCTGCAGGACTCCAGTCCACCCGGGGACGTTTACCAGTTTAAATTTCTTCTGCAACTCTTGCTGGACATTGCTATTGGATTCTGGTCGACCAAAATTCACCACTAGCCCATCCGTCCAAGGGAGATGGATCCTTCCTTTAAATTGTTTTTTTCCTAATTTTTTTTACCATGTGGTATTTGGTTTTTTGGGGTTTTTCCTCGCTGTAGAGGAAGGTCTAAGGATGGGGGATACTCTAAGCTTGTTACTCTAAGTGATTTACTTATTCACGGGACATTACATCTGGTTGAGACATTTCATTCGTGTGTGAGTTATTTTCGATTATTCTTGATGTCTGATATTGATTTGTTTTTGTCCATACCGACCTTTGAGATGACTTCTGTTATGATATTGGGCGTTACAAAAATAAATTGATTGATTGATTGATTGATTGATTAAAACAGGCTCGTTTACTGGATGTATTACTGGATGTATTTGTATATTTCCCAATTTGGTTTTTCATTCTACACATTAAAATGGAAAAAAAAAGCTTGAAAACGAACTGCTCATTCACACTCGTATTTGATCATGTCAAAATCTGGAATGGAGTGGCCTTTAAAACTATTTCATTGGCAGGAATGCAAATTATTCTTCAAAAAGATTATTTCAAAGTAATAAAAGGATTTTGTTTTGGGATACGATCCCCACATGCCTTACCTTTGTTATTGCAACAAACCCTTTCAATAGTGTCTTTCTGGCTGAAGATAGCTAGAAGTTGTGGCTGCTATTTTGTTAGGTGATGGTGATGATTGTTAGGCACACATGTATATGTATATTTCAGGTTCTGCAGGCAAATAACCATGTGCTGTTTCTCTTTCCTCATATACGCACTACACCATGTCTGGGCCTGTGGGAGTGCGCTGCAGAGATGATTGTTTCTCGGTGGAGTGTAATAGGATTTTGTGCACAGACTGTCCCTGTTCCTGAGGCGGTCCATGCACCACCAGCGCATCCCTGCCAAACTTTTATTGCATTTTAAGTCCTCAACCCATCACCACCAGCGCATCTCTGCCAAACCCTTACTGCATTAAAAGTCCCCAACCCATCACCACCTGCCCATCACTACCAAAATCTTACTGGTAGTGAAGTTTGGCCGAGATGGGGTTTTGACCACCCCATCTCCGCCAAACTTTACTGCATTAAAAGTCCTCAATGCATCACTAGACATCATACATCTCTGCCTAACTTTTACTACAGTATAAGGCCTCAACCCATCACCACCAGCCCATCTCTGCCTAACTTTTACTACAGTATAAGGCCTCAACCCATCACCACCAGCCCATCTCTGCCTAACTTTTACTGCAGTGTCCTAAATCCATCACCACCAGCCCATCTCTGCCTAACTTTTACTGCAGTGTCCTAAATCCATCACCACCAGCCCATCGCTGCCTAACTTTTACTGCAGTGTCCTAAACACATCACCACCAGCCCATATCTAGAGAATGTACCTTCAGGTCACATCAGACTTCAGCACAGGCTGTCACTCATAATGTATATGTGTTCAAAACAACTATGGGATAGAACCTAGGGACCCTTTTTCTAGGGTGCATAGAAAAAGTCCTATAAAGGTGACTGCAGACTTGGCCAGTCGAGGAATTACTGAGGAGCTAGAGAGAGATTAAAGAATAAAGAGACGAGCCATTCCACAACTATTTCCGAATAGGAGTCTGATCTCATGCCCTCTGTTTTAAACAGTTTCTGATGTGCTTTGATATTGCATGAGTATTTATAATATATCAAAGCACTTTTACTCTAACATACTAGTGTTGTGCTCTCATAATGTTGTGTTGCTTACATGACAATGACAATAAAAGCAACTGATTGATTGAAACAAATGGCTGTACACACAAAGATGATTATGATGGTGATTACGAAGAGGACTATACTAACATCATAGTTACCATGCATTAGGGGCCAGTTACGTGCACGTTTGTGCTATTGTTGCTGGCATTAATGCCTTTGTTATGTTTTGTATGTGATGGTGATGAATGGCCCCTGGCTGTATGATTATCTGCTCTGTGGCACTTCTAAGGACTACAAATGGAAATTAGCTTGAAAAATACAGTCTGGTGAAATCATCTTTGCTCTCGAGCATAATGTAATTGTACATTATCCTGAAAAAAATAAACAAAGAAACAATCTGAGAGCCACAGGCCAATCAGCAGCCAAGACCAGCTGATAAACTCAACCTCTTCCGGTCCTTAGGGCAGGCTGGTATGAAGCAGATCAAATCTGTCCTATCTGCAGCAGGTAACTCATCCTCCTGCAACCAACAGAGATCCCCTTCTGACCAGAGTTCCACCCTCTCTGATGATTTACCCTTTGTTCAGGCCCGGTTTTCTCTTCCCTCCAAGTTACCAAAGCTGGTTATATGGAGTTATTATGAGCAAAGCAGCTACACAACAATTTTTTTTGGATTCTGTTTTACCTTTTGTTGCAACCAGACTTTCTCGATAAAACACTGTGGTCCAATGCTTAAGTTTTATGAATCAATTATCTCACTTGCTTGGCCTTTTGGTGGTATTGCAAGATTTTATAAATGAGTGGACCCATTAAACAAGGTTTTTAATTGAATCAAACAGACATACACAAGTAAACACACAGGTACTACGCATCACGTGCAACATCCAACAGCAAGTACAGCGCAAACATCAACAAAACCTTACAACCCCACTGGGCTTAATGGGCTACAGTGTGCCTAAGCATCTTCAAAGGTCCTGGACCTATGGTTAGGTAGGTAAGGGACAGACATGGAAAAAGCAGTATTGTGGTAAATGGCGTAATACAATGTTAAAGTATAATGTTAGCAACATGCAAGAATAAAACACAAACACAACTATACACTATACAGTAGGTACAGTTCAGTGGCCAAGGCACCTTCACACTACGCACTAATGGAATCTCACACATCAGCATGCAAATCCAGGCTTTACAATCGCAGACACCCCACTGTTACTGCTGTGGCAACATTAATGCCATGTGGAGCCAATGGCAGGATCAAGCAGGTTAGCGAAATAGCCTGACCAAAGCCTGTAAGCAGCCTACAGCGGCCTGTGGTGGAAAGCGTGACATGGAGGTCAATCTTCAGGAAGTGGAGATATCCCACACTCGGGCGGATCAGGCTCAGAGCTCAAAGGGACTGCATCAGCGAATTGGGACTTTGATTCCAAACAAAAAAAACAAAAACAACAACAAACAAAAAGCAATGGTTCTACTCGCTCAAAATATGGAGACACCAAAAAGGCAGAACTTTTATTTCTAATTACAAAGGATGCTAGAACTGCTCAGTGCTACATAGTTTGAAGTATGTTGAAGTGGTGGAAGTACAACGTAAACTAATACACTTGTAGTCTCATTAAGTTACTTTTAAAATCAAGTAAATTCAAGGTAACTCTGGCAACACGGTCTGTGCGAGTGTGGAGTGCACAGCTACACGAACATCCTCTCAACTCTGAAGCCTCTCACACGACTGCCATGTAACTAAACCTTGGCATCTCTTTTAAATGCATCCGAAGCACAGTGCTCTGAAGAAGAGTCAGCAGCGGCAGGTTTCGGGGATGTTGTTGTGATGACCTCGCTAACAGCCAAAGTAAATATTGGACAGATTAGTCAGAGCTTTCACTTTCATGCCTAAAAGAGAGTTGAACATTTGCCGCAGCCACAGCAACAGCACATTTCAGTGCTTAAAGGTGATTGATGATGCCTGCCTTCTGGCCACAATTTACATGCAACCATTATCCAATTATTATGGCTTTTTAATAGCATGGGCAAGGTTTTGACAATATTTTATTAAATATGGGGTAACCAATTAATTTTCTTGCAGCAAACAAAAAAAAAAACTGCTGGAATCTGATTAAGCCACTCCCCCAGTTTGGTGGTTACTGCCCTATCACACATATTATAATTAGATAATCGGGCTGCCTGCCAGAGCACTCCAAGTAATACACACGATGCTTAAAAGAGCAATCCTCACACATTATCCCTCATTCAACATAATACAATATAACTAAGAGATGTGAATATTAATTCTGAGGTGCACAGATACAGGTTTCGCCACAAATATGACTAAAAAAGGCTATTGCATCAGCCTCCTGTCCTTTTTCACATTTAGGTTATGTTAGGTTGTTAGTCAGGTGTGGTCCTCACTTCCGTCTTTTTTAACAAGTGAAATACCCATTTTGTTCCCCAGAGGACTCCATATTCTCCAGGAATGAGCATCTGTGTGAAGGCAACATCACCATCAATTTATTCATAAAGTATTAGAGCGACTGAGGGTATCAAAGACCATATCACTGCCATTTAAAAAGGTTTAAAATCCCCATCTCTGTGTTTTCAATTTGAGAAATGTGCTGTTGTGCATGCTGTTCCCCATTAGCCATGAGGGATGGCCGATTTGACGGAAGAATCTCACATTGTGTTTGTTTATGGAGGAGCTGAGTGGCATAATGGCACGCCTTAATGGTGCATATATAACATCTCCACCTGTGAAATGTGCCCGAGCGTAGAGTAACCTGGAAACCATGGGCGCAGGGCCAGCAGAGTGGGCTGCAGCACTGAGTCATGCACATGTTATATCTGCAGGAGGGACACACGTGTGGGATTATATATACAATTATTGTTGACATTCTGAGATGGGAGGAGGACAAGCCCCTACATGGGATGTACATAACTGAAGTGGCTGATGTCAAGAAATCCTCCCAATGGTTCAAAAGAGCGGGATCGAAAGACAGCACAGAGGCACTGAGACTACACCCCAGGTGTAGGCTGTGCAAAGAGGCCCCTGAGACAATCCAGCACATGACTGCAGGGTGTACGATGCTGGCAGGGAAAGCATACATGGAAGTGGCTGGCACAGTATAGAAATACATCTGTGCAAAGAATGGACTGGAAACACCAAGGTCAAAGTGGGAAACAACTCCAAAGGTGGTAGAAAATGACAGAGCAAACATCCTGTGGGTAGTAACCCCCAAACTGAAGGATTGGCTACAGCAGATCTCAGGTAAGACATCACACATCTCACTCCAGAAATGTGTAGCTCGGAACAGCAAGAACAGCAGCAGAACCCTCCAGCTGACCAGGCCACTAGTCAAGGACCCACACCATTGCCTACAAAGCCCCTCACAGCTCAAGGTTATTTACAAAAAAAGGACTTTGTAAAGCTTCGTAAATAACCAAAACAGAGAAAAATATTGTCAAGGACAAGAGGGAGGCTATTAGTGTCACTCTGTTGTATTGACTTTTGAGTGATCGTTGGCTCTAATTCATCAACAATAGTATTTTGCCATCTTAATAGCAAATATTAGCATGCTATTGGTTCTGTAGTGGATACACCAGTCTTGTAACAATTAAATGCTTCAACCATATAGCTGTTCACTGTTAGGTTGTCAAGTTTTGCGCACATTTGTCGACTGACGATAATTTAGGACCAATGATATCAGGCAAAGCTATCTTCAGATTAATGCAATGTCAAAACAGCGATAATATCAATCTATTCACAATCCATGATAACGACTTGTTTGTGTCATCAAACAGTGTGATACTTTCACGGAAAATGTCAACTTCTGTTTGAATGCTGACAACTATTCTATTTTCTCCACACGTAGCTGTGAGCTGTCGTGTTCACAGTGCTATTCTCAATACCCCCGATATGTAACGAGGCTAGTTTAATATAGGTTAATATAATGTTTTTTTTTTATGTTATTGTAAGACACATGAATTCATTTTAATGTAGGGGTGCCAATAAATAGCCAATGTAATAATAATAATAAAAAAAATGGTATTTGATCCATACAGTATTTTTGCATACAGCATATTAAGTCCCTGTTTTACCACTTTGGAAAAGTTCCAAGCCTCCAAGACTGGGACATGGGTGTGCACTGCAGCTTTGGGTTATACACTGTGCATGTAATAAGGAGTAAAAGGTGCAGATAATTGTAAAAAATATTCAAAATCACTTTGTTCCTTGCCACTTCAGTTGACAACAGTGCTGATATGCGGAATCGTCACTCTTTATTATTATCTTTATCACTCTCTGACAAGACTTGAGAAGTCCACAAAACTATCCCAAGAAACAGAAAGAATTGGATTGAAAATGAACCCTAAAAGTGCAAAACACAGAGGGTGAGCAAACAAAAAGGAAGATCATACAATCATGACAGAATAGTGGAGGAAGCTGAAGTATCTTGGATCAACGATAGAGCAAGATGGTGGAGGAACTTGAGCTATAACTGCTCAGACATTTGTCAGACTAAAGTGTGGTCTGGAAGAAGGCTCGGCAGTAAAAGAGGCCAAAGTGAACAGTGTTGAGCTGTGCTGCTTATAAACATGGAAGATCACCAACAAAGTGGAGAAGAAACTAAACAGATTTCAAAGCCGATTTCAAGTGTATTGAGGATCCGCTGGCAGCAACATCTATCCAACAATCCCTTTAAAACATTGATCAAACTAAAGTACATCAGTGATGAAGTTACTAGGGATGGTATAATATTATCGGCCGTTTTATGCAAAGTTTTCAGATATCAGTATTGGTCCAATGTGGAAAAATAATTATTTATTTATAATTATTTACTTGATGTGATGTCGTAGTGCTCTTGCAGTGCATGCAGCAGTGTAGACTATTGATCTGGCTGGGGCTACAATTTATTCAAATGTGCTGGAATAAGCTATAACTCTTTCCAGCAGAATTTCCAGCAGACTCACACACTAATGTCTCCAAGGGAAAGCAGTTTTCATGCATATTAATGAGACGCTTTGGTGATGGTTTGCACACTATGAATAATGCTATCAAAAACACCTGCTAATCTAGCTAAAAAAAACAAACAAAGAAAACATACTATTTCCCTGTTGCCTGCTACAACTCTAAATCAGAGTCTAGTAACATATTCCCAAAGCCGCTGTTTTGCATTAATAGAAGGTCTCTTCTATTAATGCATGGTGGCTCTTCATAGTCTAAAACGTTGGGTTGTCTCTCCATATTTAGGAAAAAATAATGACTGTAGATGTTGACATGAAGATCTGGACATGCAACCACACGTTTATCAGCAGTGGACAGAGAATATCAAGTCCTCCTGATGACCTTTCCCAGCAAAGGTCACCAGTAGACTGACAAACGAAGAGAGACTTTCTTCATCAGTCTCTCTGAGGCAGGCACACTTACATCACTCAGAGCTGGGTCCCACACTCTCGCCTCACAGCAACAAAGTCACAGGTTTGACTCCCACTCCGTCACTCCGATACTAGATCTTTCTGTATGGAGTTTGTATTCCCCCCTCATCTGCAGGTATCCTCGAGGCGCTTCGGTTCCCCGTATCTCCAAAGAATGCACATCAGGTTGTTGCCCATATGCACTCACACTTCACTTGTATGTCTCAGGAGAAATAAGATCTTATCAATAAACATTTAACATTAAAACTATACATCAATTAACTGCTAACATGATAGAAAAAAATAAAAACCCCAGCACCCCCCCCGCATTATTGGGCCGTAATTACACCCACTCTCCAGGTCCCACGGTTTATCACCTCTAGAGCTGAAAAGACTGATAGATGTACAATATGCAAATGAAAAGCCAGTGAGTGCATGTGTTTGACATGTGTCCCATGCAAATGAAAGGCACATTGATTTGATAGATGCTTTCTGCTCACACAGAGATGGTGAATTGAGTGGAACATGATGGATGCGGAGCTCAAGAGAGAAAAGGTCACATTCATAATGTTACCATGATACAACCGGCTCACCAGCCACATACACAAAAGCACAAAATATACTTTGAGGCAACCACATCACACCAAAACAGACTGTGTTCATCCGCCAGAGACACAAGACCAGGCAGTACACTTATGGGTGCTGGTTAACAACAGGCCATCCTGCCTCTGCTCTGCCCGAACCCGTCAGTTCTCGGAAGCTAAGCAGAGTAGTGCCTGGTTGATGCCTGAATGGGAACCGCCGGGGATTATCAGGAAGCCTGGGTGAGTGGTCGGAGGGCCGATGGTGCAGATTGGCAGCATCGCTTCCGCCAGTCTACCTCAGGGCATCTGTGGCTAGATTAAGGTTAAGATGAACTTTATTGATCCCCATAGGAAAAGCATTAATATCTTACCACTTCCATACTTGGTGGTGGTATAATATATAAAGGGCTCTTTGCTCTATTAGACTAATGCATTAACAGAGGGAGATTTAAAATAGTCTCCAAATAAGTAATTTCTCTAAATGACTCATACTATATGCAAGATTAATTGCAATCAAATAGACATTGCAATTTGCGACAGATGAGTTAAAAAATAGGTAACGTAATGTCTTCTATTGTCTCCATGGTGAGGTGAGTGTTTACCGTGGATTTATACGATATTTATGAGATATTGACACATGAGCTGCAGAGTTGATTCTTTGATAGAGTCAGTAAGTCATTATTTAGCCTTTGTGCTGCCTGCTCTGAGTTTGAACACACATTACTTGCCTCACAGCAAGACGTTTCTGAGCTCGTCTCCAAGACCATGAAAGGCCTTTCGGTGTGGAGTTTGCCCCATGGCTGGGTGGGTTTACCACCAAGTAATCTGAATTGAAAAACCACTAACCTTCCAGTTATAAGTACTGTCACCTCAAAACAAACTTGCACAATGGGCACATCCAGTACTCCTGGGACTTCAGGAGAAGTCCTAGTTTTTATCTCTAATGCACTCACCCTCTTCATAATTATTGCAGAGTGAGTTGATTCAAGATTCAAGATTCTTTATTTGTCAAACCATGCAAATGGTTCGAAATTATGTTTCTCTCATCCTTGATTGTGGAGCGGGGGGAGGGGAAAGAGGGGAGGGAGGGAGGGGAGGGAGTTCAGTTTCCCGATGTGTACAAAACTGTTCCTCAGTCGACTGGAACTGACCCGTAGATTCCGCAGTCTCCTCCCTGAAGGCATCACCCTGAAGAGACTGTGTGATGGGTGCGAAGGGTCCTTGGCGATTTTGATGGCTTTGCGGGTGGAGTACAGGTCCTTAATAGAGGGGAGAGGGGCTCCACAGATCTTCTCCGCTGCTCTCACGATGCGCTGGAGGCTCCATCGACAGGAGGCAGAGCTGGCGCCGGGCCACACAGTGATGGAGCTGGTCAGGATGCTCTCTATAGTCCCTCTGTAGAAGTTGGACATAACAGAGGCTGGGACTCTGGCTCTTCTCAACTTGCGGAGAAAGTAGAGTCGCTGATTACTTTTCTTGACCAGTGACGTGGTGTGCATGGTCCAGGAGAGCTTCTCTGTGATGTGCACACCCAGGAACTTAGTGCTGGTCACCCTCTCAACTGCAGCACCGTTGATTGTTAGAGGAGCATGCTGGACCCGCGCTCTTCGAAGGTCCACAACAATCTCTTTTGTCTTCTCCACATTTAGAGAGAGATTGTTCTGTGTGCACCACATGGCCA
>OMNZ01129734.1:2319-21813 GCA_900303255.1 Lesueurigobius sanzi | reverse complement strand
GGGGGGGGGGGGGGGGGGGGGGGGGGGGGGGGGGGGGGTCTGGGAAAGCACTTGCACAGGTACCACCCATACTTCTGGAGGCTGGTTTTGTTCACCTTTTTGGGAGAATATTTTAAATTGAGATTGATACCTCTCTCCTCAGTTAAATCACATGCCTTTGGGCAACACAATTTGCCTCTGTGGATGTGATTGTCTGATGATTTTAGAGGCTGTGTGCGCAGATTAACAGTATGGAGAAAAGAATGCACGTAGTCTAGTTTGATAGGTTGATGTGTCGTCTTGCTCTAGTGTTGGAGTAGCTGTAGTTACTATTTTACCATTGTTTTAGACACAAATACTTTTCATCTTTCTTTATAAGATACATCTTGAGCTTTTGTGTTTTATTTTATTTATTTATTGTTTATTTGGTTGGGACAGTGCATGTTAATGAACACACATGAGAATCATGCATGTAAACACACCACTCCGGATTGTAGCCTTGGGCTAATTTGCATCCGTTGTCCCACACTCATACACACAATCACACTCTCATTCATCCTGATCTATTGTAGTCCAGTGTGGTCCAGTGTAGGGCTGCACAATATATCGCAAAAAATATTTTATCGCAATATTAGGTGATGCAATCGCAAGAAGCCACAAAATATCGCAAATTCACTTAAGTCTTCCATCTGACTGAGTTTTTTTTTTTTTTTTTTTGACAATCTCTCTAAAACCAAACATGCATGGAACTTATAAATGTGGAGAAGTTCAGGTTTAGTTATAGCTTTCCTAATTTTGTTATTTTTTTGGCCTTGGTTTGATTCTGATTTAGTATTTTTTAGTCTTCTTTTATCAAACAGGGAAGGCTCGGCACACCTGTAGGAACGACAGGTGCGCTGAAGACCAGGCAACTTATCTTGAAAAGAAAAACTCCCGCACACTGGCTTTTATTTCAGCAACATTTCAGTCCAACTGACCTTTATCAAGCTTCACAAAGGTCAGTTGGACCGAAAAGGTTGCTGAAATAAAATTCATAAGAGTGGAGTCTCCTTTTGAAACAATTTGCTTACATGTGTCTGAATTGAATGGAATGGTTTATCTAAGTATCGCTATAATATCGTTATTGTGATGTTGCATGCCCGTATCGTTTTTTCAACATCATGCAGCCCTAGTCCAGTGTGTTTTTAATACCTTTTTCCATAGTTTATTATTTATCTTTATTACAAGTTTATGTTTCATGTTGCACAAGTACACCGAATTCCTAGTCTGTGAAACCTTCATTGACAATGGCAATAAATTCTACTCTGATTCTGAAAGACAGGCAGGACCCCTATATCTTCCTTATGCTTTCCTCACGTAGATGTTGCTATATTTGCCCCGGCAGTTTTGATCCATGCAAGTGACCTCATTTCAAACATCAAGATCGAGTATCCAGTCTGACACACTTCGCATTCACTGCTGCACTAGTGAGCTTTTATCTTTGCTGCAGTGTTATCCCCTTTTCTCCTCTTTCCAGTGTCCTAAATGGACCTCAATTGCTCCTTAGCTCCCCAACCCACCTGCGAATGTCCTTGTTTGACAGCGCAAGAGGAGCAGCTTGCAAAATAAAATTGTATCCTCCACAAATGTGTGGCAGTGGTACACATATTCCGATCCGTGTCAGGGTATAGCTTTAGTCGCACATGCACCTGCAGCTGTTAGTATGCACTATTCTGTACCTCTCTCATTACTATGCTGTTTTCACATCCAATGCATTTTATCAGCCTTTCTTTAATTGCGTTTTCACCTCCTTAGTCAAATCCTCCTCGGCAAAGCATCCTAGGTATTCACCCTTAAGGCACATAGCCTTACATACCTAATGAGACAGTAGTACCTCGCTTGATTTTTAAATATGTCAAATGCGAGTTGACAAGCTTTGAAAGGGCACTAAAGCCCTGTCTAAATGTTTTGACCCACTTGTAACACTGATGGAAATCGGACGTGCCATGTACCAAAATGTACCGCACTGCAGCAGCTCTAGTCTTTTCTCTCTCCCCAGCAAACCTCCACACTTCAGCTTACAGTTCAGTTTCTCTCCTCTTGCTCCCCCTGCCGTACCAAGCTTCTCTTGATATTCTGTCATCGAGCCCCCCGTCCCTCGCCACTTCAACGGCGCAGGATACACCACATATATGTTTGCTGTGTGGAAGCTGGAATGGCATTGCGTCATCGGGGGTGTGTGAGCCAAGGGGAGGAGGGATGCTGCCGGTGTGTCTTGTCAGTGACGCAGGTCTGTGCACGTGCGCCCGTCATGGCTGTGTAGAGAGCCTGCTGCCGCTCACCTCCTCTTCCCCTCAAACTGCAGGCAAGAGGGGAGAGTTAGAGACAGCTGCAAACTCGCCCACAGCTTGACCGAGCCCGTGAGAAAGAGAGAGAGAGAGGTGGTGTTAGATAGATGCCGCCCGGCATTGCTGCAACCGGAGCTGCTTCTGCTACTACCACCGCGGCTGGTGAATTATGCAGACCGGGGAGCGCATGCAGCCAGTAGATTAATAATGCATCCCGTTTGGTTACGAGCTACGTGTTAGTTTTTGAGTGAAACCTGTGGCTGCTTCCTCCTCCACTGTCTGCTGGCCGACTGACCTACACACGCCTCTCCATTCACCGGATTCTGAAAATGTCTCACTATCATTTCATCAAATGCTGTGAGTAGCCCAATTGCATGTCCATGCATGCTCCGTTCACTATCCAGCACCATATTGGAAGCCTTACCATGTCGTGTGTTGCCTAACGTGTGCTGGGGTTTGAGTTTGCAGTGCCATATGTGACAGAAACTTCCAATATGTGTTAGTGGGTGTGTGCTGCAGAGAGCTCACTACTGCAGATGTTGGGAAGTTGTCCGGCGTATGCGGCAGGTAGCGATTGACGGACGAATAGAAATAAAGGAAATAAAGGAAAGAGAGATATTGTAAATGCACAAGTGTCTGGCATATTAATAAGCCACTGACAGACACGAAAGAAAAAGTCCCTTTGGAGAGAAAAACGGACAGATGGAGATGGTGGGAAATAGTGATTGAGGGAAAGGAGTGTTGGTGACAGGCAGAGGGATGGAGCGCTGAGACGTGTGAGTGACAGGGGGAATTGGTGCATGGAGTCACAATGAGGGAAAGTGGTGCTGCTTGAATGTAATGCCTTAATAACCCAGAGAGGGCATTTGGGTATACAGTAGGAGAGGACAGCTTGGCTCACTGTCCCCAAAAACACCCTTACGTTGCTTACTGCACTCATATAATTGTGTTTGCTTGTGCACTATTTTTTCCCATTTACAAGCTGCTGCAATGCTGTCAGGGTTATTAGCTGGAGCCGGTGTGGGATGCTCCATGTTCAATCAATAGCTGATAGCTGTGGAAATGGAATGGCAAAGAGATGTGCTATAGTGCTAGAGCTCCTTTACCTCTGTCTCTGAAGCTCCATCATCTCTTTATAGTCCATTCAGCCGTGTGTACACTACCTAACCATCAAGGAGAGTTCAAAGTGTTGTTCCAGACAAAGAATTAGCTGTGAATGCTAATGAAATTCCCTTTTGATTGAGGAAATATGCTTTTTACTGTAACATGTAATCAATCAACCTGTGCTAGAAGGGAATGGTATTGGTATCATTACATCATTTTGTTATTTGAAAAAAAGAAAGAAAATGCTTGAGTTGAGGGGTCTTTGACTGAGCCTTAACCAATGTGTAGAATTAAGACTAAAAGACCCAGAGTCATTTTGCTGCTAAATTGTTAGTAAAGTGGAGTACCCATTTTCTATGTGGGTTTGCGACTGCCAATAACACTTGCAACCAATGTAGTATGTGCTACTGGCAAAAAACAACTGGTGACTCAATATAGTCTATATGAATATAGTCTGCTTTGGACACAGGCTTTGAAAATGATGTCATGTGTGTCATTGTGGGGCCTGAGGAAAGAGCTGGTGGTCCAAAACTGGAAATAGACCTTGGATTTGGATGCGATTCACGGTTTGCTTTAATCATTTGTGTTTGTCCAACCTGCAGCCAAGTCCTTAACATTTGAAGCAGACACCTGTCCTGAGCTGCACAATGGCAACCCTCTCATCAAAAGCCCAAACACAGAGAGACCCTTTTCTGTGGTCTGTCGGAGCAGATGGCATCTGTGCTTTGTCAAGGAGCTGTGTGTGTGAAAGAGATTTTTGTAGATGTTTATCAGCTTGACCAAAGTCACCAACACAGTACAAGATGGAAGAGACTTTACTTTTTCCATGATTAGATTTTTTGTGATCGTAAAGCAGTGTTTGATATCGCCATGATTCAAAACAGAGCTAAAGACATACATAACTAACTTCAAATATATGTTCATCTTCTCCTTACCTTAAATGTGTGTCCTTGTTTGACAACACAAAGGTCTAAAGCAGGACTTGGCACAACAATGTGATATTTAACAACAGGAGAGCCGCAGAAGGATGAGTCATAAAGAGAAATGCACATATCTTTGGGAACGCTAAACGGCCCGTTGCCCGAGCTGGCTTTGACCTAAATTTGTCAACTTATGACTGTGTTAAATCCAAATCCCATTTTAACACAGGAATCCAAACTGAATTGTGTGCCTCATTTGCATAAGACTTGGGAAATGTGCGTCATTGTCATTGCCGTTTACCTGTAGACGCCAGAGGAGCTACAGTGTTTTGGTCTGGTTTGTTTGGCTAAGATCCACTGAGAGGGAGGAATGTTTGGCTTTGTAAAGAAAACCTCTGCAGTCTTTGCTCCTGCAGAAGCAACACTCAGACGCTGTCATGTACAGCGCACAAATAAACACATCACACTTACTATTGGTGTAAATAAAACACATTCTGGACTCACAGGAGTAACAAAATCAATATGAATATAGACTGCAATCAGCAGCATCAACATTATGAACAACTCATCTCGAGATATATTTGAAGTGTGCATGGACTCTGCATTTGATTCTAATCCTGGAGACACACTGACTACACTGCGCAAAAATAATGTTGGTTTTGAAGGAAAGCTATGTCAGTACAAGACAGGTGGTGGCCTTAAAAATGTAATGAATCCAGTATTATTATAGCCCTATTGTTGAGTTATTCTTCTCCATCAAACTTTCTTTTTTGCGTGACAATTCCCTTTTGTTTCCCTCTGGTCCCAGGTTGCTTCCAGCTATGTAACGTCTTTCGGCAGAACATGGAGATCGACCAGTGTCTGCTGGAGTCGCTACCCATCGGCCAGCGCCAGCGGCTGGTCAGGCGGATGCGCTGTGACCAAATAAAAGCATACTATGAAAGAGAGAAGAACCTAAAGCGCCAGCAAGGGGCGCACAGGGCCCGGGTACTGCCAAACCATAAGAAGAAGCACCGTGTTCGCTTTGGGCTCAGTGACATCCTGCACGATGCCATCATCCGCCACGATGACAAAGAAGGTACGTAAGTAATGTGTAAATGTTGACGATAAACTGATGCCTTTTTAACATGTCCGGTAACGATTACAGAAAAGTGTTGCAACTTCACGGTACAGTAGCACAGCAGTGGTGCTTGTGCTTCACAGCTAGAAGGTCCCGGGTTTGATTCCGGGCCAGGACGGGGGCCTTTCTGTGTGGAGTTTGCATGTTCTCCCCGTGTCTGCGTAGGTTTTCTCTGGGTGCTCCGGTTTCCCCTACCAGCAAAAACATGTACAATGAATGATGTCTGGGTGAGTGAATGGTGGTTGTCGGAAGAGTGAATGGTTGGCACAAGATGAGTGCAGCCACACCTCTGTCGGTCTGATGAATGCAATCATCTCATGTAAAGTGCTCTTCTGCTTCTTCTTCTTTCATCTCATGTAAAGCGCTCTTCTTCTTCTTTCATCTCATATAAAGTGCTCTTCTTTCATCTCATGTAAAGCACTCTTCTTCTTTCATCTCATGTAAAGCGCTCTTCTTCTTTCATCTCATGTAAAGCGCTCTTCTTCTTTCATCTCATGTAAAGCACTGTTCTTCTTCTACTACTACTACTACTACTTCTACTACTACTGCTTCTTCTACTACTACTGCTTCTTCTACTACTACTTCTTCTACTACTACTTCTTCTACTACCTCTACTACTACTTCTACTACTACTTCAACTTATATGGATAAACCTGCTTTCAAATCCCATAATACTTTACGATATGGCATCACAATCCTGAACTCTATAGCAGGTACAGCATACACAGAAGCAGATGAGTTTTGATTGGATTTATACTACTATTGGTTTAGCTATTGTCTCTATTCACTCACCCGTGAAAGTAAATTAGATTCCACGTACTCCCTGAAGTGATGAGTGACACCAGTGTTTTTGTTTTGATCCAATACCAATCGGATCTACTCCTCAATGTAGCTTCCTCTCCCATTATGGCGCAGTGTTTCAACAATACTTTAACAATTTAAAATTATAATTATGCTACTGTGTTATAAAGATCTTTAAACCGTATTGAGTTAATGATTGCAAAAAGTAGCCTATCATTTTAATCACAGAATCAAAACTAGATCCTGGACCTGGTGCCTGTCTTCCGGTAAATCACCCTCACCGATATTGGATGTAGGGTCTTCTCAAAGGGCACTGCTTTCTATTCAAACTACAGTATTCTGCTGTGCCAGACACTTGGCTGTCAGGCGGCCAGCTGTCTGTGTGGATCCGTATCAGTTGTGTGAGGAGTCTTTGCAGGTCACCGTGTTAATCCCCGCTCCCTGGATGTAAGAGGGGTTCAGCTGGGGACTGGCACAGCAGCTGGTTGAGTAATAATGCAGCAGACTGCCCCAAAACCATACTTGCTCGCCTCGCCGATCCCCACTTTGTCTCCGCATATACTGCCAGATAGATCTCTGCAATGTATCCGTTTACTGCTTACTAAGGGATTTTTACCCAGGCAAACAATTTATTTTTTTCTATAAAGCTGATTCATATTGTTTCTCTGTGACTGATCATTTCTGTGTTAAGAGCTAATAGTTAATGTTGCCAGTGTGACCTTAGAATTAGCTGTAGGCACTAACCTTTGACAAAGCCCTGGTGTTAAATGATTTATGAACCTCATCCCCAAGTATTCCAGGAGGTGGGAGCGTGTAAACACATTGATGGTAGTAATTACCTGGGGATTAATAAGGTGGTTCCTAGACCTAGTAGAAAAAATGCCTTTGGTGATGCAGTTGGCTTACCAGCTTCAATAAGAGTACTGGCATTTCTAGGTGGCGGGTACATGAGAAATAGCATGGAAATTACTAAGTAGAAAAGGGCCTGGCTAAATTATGGAGCTAATTACTATGCAGGCTTTAAGCCCAGTATGTGTGCAGCCCCGCATGCAGCAAATCTTTTTGTTCAGAACTTGCAATAACTCAATTTAAAATGCAGCAACTCATCTATTAGATTGAAGCTCATAAATCACATACTGTATTGCAGACGAGGAACACCCCACTACAAGACAATGCCAACACTATGGACCTCCACTCTGCAAAATATATCCCAAACCAAATATGATTTACAATGTACAGATAATCTGTCAGAAGTCATGACGGTCTTCCTAGTTGACATAAATTGCTGCATGTCTGGGAAAGCTTTGGTAGTATACAGTATGTAATATGTACGTATATGACCCAGACAGAGAAAGAACTAATCAGAGAAGATGCCACAACCACTTACACATAACGAAAAACATTGGAGGAGACGAACAGCAGAGACCTGGTCCCATCTTAATTAAAGGGCGTCTTTGGCAAGCTGCCTGAAGGAGAGATTCTCAGATAGAGGCAGAGAAAGAGTGACGAGAAGCACGGTGTTCACTGCAGTTACGCGACTCATTTTATTATCTTGGATTTAGTGGGAAAGGTATGAAAGAGCCGATACTGAGGGTGTGAAAAAGGAATAAAACTGCAAATGATATGGGGTAACTAAGATTCAATAAATGCATAACACCATACACACAGACAGTGTCTCAGATGGCCGAGCGGGGCCTCATGACTCGAAGGTTAACGGTTCTTATCTTGGCTCCCACTAATGCAGACTGCCATTGTGTCCTTGGGCAAGCCACCTCCTCCACCTTGCCTGTGTGTGAACTGTGACGTGGTGTGTGAGTGACTGGAGGTGGTCAGGGGGACTGATGGCACAGATTGCCTGCCACACTTCTATCAGTTTACCTCAGGGCACCACCAAGTATGGAGTGAAGGAATAATAATGACAACAATGTAGTGCTTTGAGAAGCTTGTCAACTGTCCATTCTTATTTTTATTTTCAGCATCTCAGTCATATGATTCTCTAGCACAGGGGCTACACTCATCTTGGGACCACTGCTCTAGCACCCTGACATTTGGTTAAATTGTTTTCCTTGCACAAGTGATTCAAATTTCAAAGTAAAGCTTGAATAGAAGTGTAGCAGCTGGTGCCTTTCGAACCATATTAGTTTTGCGGTGCAATGTATTTTTGAAGGTCTGTTTTTTATTCATGCAGCAAGATTTAAAAAGTATTTTGCTTTAAGCTATTTCATGTATATTTCAATAATAAATGCTATAATTCACATTCCAAGTGCAAGTTTCTGTGGGATAGTGGTTGATATAATTGGCTGAATAACTGATTTTACTGTGTTTACCCTGTCTCATTGGGATTACTTATCCATACTTTGATTGACAGCCTGTTTGACTCTGGGTTTTCTGTGTGTTAGACAAGACTAAAGACCTTAGTCAAAACTAACAGAGTGACCATTTGCAAACAAACAGTCCATTTGAAAAGCCACTGTGCATTATTGACACAGAAATAGTAACTAAGTATCTGGCTGTCCCTGTCTTGTGTTTGACATCTGCTGTGTAATATAGTTTATAAAAATACCTCTGCAGTCCAGTTGATGCTGCAGTATCTTGGCGTGACAGGCATCAATAAACCCTCAATCACCACTCTGATTAATGAAGGAAGCTTGTCACTGCAACTCCTACTTTCTTTGATACAGTTTTCAGTCATTGCAAACACAGTCCATGAGAAAAATGCTGAACATCAGCTTTTAAATCTTGTCAAAAGGCATTCATCTTTTTGACAGAAAGCAATAAATCATAATTGGGTTTTATTGCACCATTTTGATAAACATTCATTGTTCAGTGTCCTTGAGGCAGTCGCTCTTAAGCTCCACACACTACAGTATGACCTTGATGTGCTCCGTCACTCACTCTTCACAGACTCTTATTTAACTTTGACGCACCGGTTGACTCACCTTCTTCAGCGTGTCAGCAGCGCATTAGATGAAATAAGATCATTTTGCTGTTGTTAAATTGTGGTTTTTTGAACAGTATGTATTACACTAATGTTTTTTTTTTCTTTTTTTGCAAATATTGGCCAGCAAACGTCTTTACCATTTTAGTTAATGGCAATGTTCAACAACTGATGCTGCATTTATTTTACAGACTAGACTCTGAAATACTTAGTGGTGATTGATTTTTCTGTCTGTTGATAGCAGCATGTTTTATTCTTCAAGTTTTAGTTATATTTGTTTCTTTATTTAAGGATCCCCATTAGTCTTTACTCTATTATTCCTCCTGGGGTCCATATTCATAAGAGTTTATATACTGTACTGACTGATTTAGTTGTTGTACGAGCTAAACCGAGAAGAAAACTTCTTTCGTTAAGTCTATTAGGGCTGAAACTATTTTAGTAATCGAATTCTGGGATATACAAAAAAAAACTAGATACAAATTTTCAGATACAAATTAAAAAACTCTGTTGTCTCTAAAAGCATTGGTTATAGATTTTGCTTTTGCACAAATGTTAGCTCTGATTGTTCCAAATATGAGATAAATCTCTGACCATAATCTATTCAGAGCAAAAAGAGGACTCTATTGCACTTTCACTTTCACAATCCCAGACTAAATTTTAGAGGTTCTTAGCTTTCAAATGGGGAATGACCTACAGACATTACCTTTAAGTTTATTCTATCAAGACGTCCTCAAACAGCGTCACTTTAGCTTCATGTGGCAAAAAGTTTTTTTTAATTACACTTTTTAAAATTACCTAAATAATCATTAGTGACAGCCTCATGGTCTATTATAATTCTGGGATGAGCTACACTCTAAGCAATAAAAGTTGGATCTAATTGAAAATGTTACATCAACTTGATCCACATAACCCTGTCAATTCAATGTAAAACACTGTTGTTGGTTTTAATTAAGAAAATTAATTATATTTAATCTTATTTGTTCATCTGTGTAAGTTCTCAGTCGTACAGGAGTTGTCCATCATAGGTAAAGATTCTTCTGTCTTCATCTGTACTCTGTAGTTGAAGTGGAGGACGATTCAATCTTTTTCCAAAGACCTTCGTCAGCGAATGAGCTGGATTTGACACGCTTGTGGGATTTGACACTCTAATTTGTTCATGTTAAACAGAATTGTTTTACATGTGGGAAAGGTTGACATTCATTTTCAATGAATTCCAAAATCATAATTCCATACATTTTGTAGACTGTACATGGCAAAAACATGCGACATATGCAAATTGACTGCAAATCTCATATTTTGATTCAATTTCACCTTTCAACTTATAAAAATATAAATACAGCTTTTGCTAATATGATTCTCCAATATCAGAGGGAAAGATGGTGAAAGATGGTGAATACTATAGAGGGAGCGGTGCTTTAGATCAGTGGGGTACGCAAGAGCTTAGCAGGGGGTACTTGGAATCTTTTCAGATAAAATATAAATTGTGTTTTTGATTATGTTCAAAGAAAAGATTTTTTTTTAAAGAATAACTGTATAGAGTGAGAACTTGAGAGTATTTAGCGTCTTTTAACTGATACATTTGAGTTATATTCATTCACTTTCTAGCTAATCAGCAAAACTATCGAAGCAGGGGGTACTTGGAGTATATGCACCGATACCACCGATAGTACTTTGATTTGAGTACTTGTCGATACAGAGTACCGATACGAGTACAAGGCATTTTCTTCAAACATACATCTTGTAGCTGGGCTAAAGTGATTAGTTCTCATTTCCATTTAATGGAGTAATTTGTCAATTATAATAATATTACTTTTAAGATAAGTTTGATCAGAATTATACAGTTAAAGTAAAGCTATTTTATTGGATATAATATTTGTAATAAACATGTGTAATGATGTGTTTTTTGGGTCTCACTTTGTTCATTTAAGATGAAAATTATAGGAAATATTTATGTCCACATTGTACACACTATTCATATCCAAAAGTTACTCAGTTCCTGTGTTGTATTTGTATATAATAGTATGTAGATGGTTTCTTATCATTTTAACTACACCTCATTTTGCAGTAGCCTCACTACAGCTAGCGATATGGTTGTTTCTTTTTAGCTTGCGCTGCCGCTAGCTTGCTTGTTAGCATATTGGATATTTTAGCTCCAGGAGCAGCTATATGTTGGTCAATATGGACATGCTATACATCTTTTAAAAGCTCTTCTTGAGCCCATTTTAGTCGGTTTATGTTCAGGTGTCGCCATCAGGAGTTAGCAGCTGCATAACCACATTAGCGCTGCCTTTGTGAACATTGTAGACGCACCACTGAAGTAAACATTTTGCACTGGTTAAATTCACGAGTACAAGCAGGTGATATTGGCCCGATACCCGATACTGGTATCGGTATCGGTGCATCCCTATCCAAGGGGTACACAAGACAATAAAGGTTGGGAACCACTGCTTTAGATCCCTGATTATCTATCTCTCCTAATACTGTATATAGGATTTGAAATATACTTTGCTAGACAAGTTCACAATACAGGCAATGCTAGAGGACAGAAGATTTACATATCTGACAGAAGGGATCAGAATTTTGAGATTTTAGTGCTGCAAGTGGCTTATTGCAAAACAGTGGTTGGATAATTTTTCATCACAATGGAAGCGAGGGGAAAATGTCAAAGCTTATTGTAGAAGCATAGGGCACTGGTGTCTGTGATAACCAATGAAATCCAACTATTCATCAGCATGAGGGATCTGAGGAGAATCTCATGCCGGGCTGCCAGGAGCTGATGTCTGGGAAAAGTGGGAGATTTGTCTTGTTGGAAAGTGTGTCATGTATCGACGCCATATTTTATTGTCAAATGCATCAAAGCAAACGCACATAAATTGAAAAGATCTCCACCAAGGCAGTGACACGGTAGAGACTCGAGACACATGAGAACCGAATAAGAATATGGGGGCTAAACCGGAGCTAGCTGCATGATCAGAGCTTTTTTTCAAAATTTTGTCCGAGAAGCAAAGGGGAAACAAAGAGACCATCAAACCCCAGGCCTGTTAAAGAGAGCACTCAGAAAAAAACAAAAAGGTTTCATCCTGTGCTTTCAAGAATTACAGTGCGGGCGTTGGAGTGCGTGTTCAAGGGTTCTGTGCGGTTTTGCGCCACTTCAATTATACAGAGTGGGCCCAGATTAGCAGCGCTTCCTGTTGCCCTCTCACCTGCGCGTACATCTGTAGTACATACACCTCTCTCCTGTTCTTTCTCGTCCACCGGCGAGTTGCCATGGAAACTCCACATGTGTCTCGAACAGCTGTTTTGCAATTTCCCACCAAGTGACAGGCTCGTTCCTATGGTCTCGAGGAGCACGCGCTGTAGGCTGATGGTAGCCGTGAGTAAACGACTGGTGCTGAGTAGTGGACCTGGGAGGCTTAATGAGCACCATGTGTAAAATAGGGCTGTCCGATGTATTTCCAAAGTATTGCAATCTTTGGTGACAGCGAGAAGCCACAATAAAAACTGTATGTGGAAAATCAGGAACAAGTTGTTACCAGAACATATTTACGAGAAAGGTATTTTTATCACAGATGACACAAGAAGAAAAGGGAATTTTTGTGTAGCTTTGTCACGGACTTCACTGAGACAGAGGGGGTTTCTCTGTCACTGGAGTGGGACACATACAACTCGTCTAAACCAATAGACAAATTAAAGGACATGTTAAAGAAAATACTTCTTGAAAACTATAAATGTTTATAAATTGTAGATCTAATTGCCCAGTTATTTTTTTGACATTTGTGTTTTAGTGTTGTAGAAGTAGTGGCTTGATCATCCATCTTTGTTATTATTGTAAAAGGGGCATGTACCATAAGACATGTTTTCATCATGGTTCTTTTCACCCATGTAAGGCTCTTATATTTATGTAAGACCACAGTAAATTGTAAACTGACAGTAAATTACTAACATGGATGAATAATATAATATATGGAAAAATTACAGAAGTCTTCCATGTCATTTACACATTTACGCAATACAAAATGCGGTTTCAGTTCTGTCTTAATTTTTTATTTTAACATTTCTAGGCTTATTTTTACACAATTAGATGAAAGACAAACAATTGCTTAATTATTTTCTTGAAATAGTACTGGAATTGAATGATTTGTTGAAAAGGTCTAGTAAAATATTCAAGACTAGGGCTGAGTTCCTCTGAGTACCTGAGTAGCAATGTTTTTTTGTTTTGTTTTTAATACTAGCACATTACCAGTACTTGGTTTTTGATACCTTTCAAATAAGAAAAAGTTCATTAATTCCATATAACAATCAAGTAACCCACCAGGCATCAAAAGTTGGTATCTGAAGAAAATGATTTGGTGCCACTTTTTGATACAAATTGTTTTCTTTACTTTTTTTTTTCTAAACCATGCTGGTGTGGTTTCATGGTACCCAGCCCTATTCAAAACAGCTATTGAATATTACATTAAGTATTTTTGTTTGCGTAAGCGCTCAGTCGTACAGCAGTTTCATCTGGACTTGGTAGTTTGATGGCCTTGCATGTAACTTTTTCTCAGCATCTGTTTTTTTCATGTTTCCTGCCTTGTATCAATTCCCAGGAAAATCCTGTTTGCATCCAGGTCTAGAGGGCACATATTTACCATTGCAACTAGGTCTGTGCAATATGAGGCAACAATTTGATATTTGATCGCTGTCTTCTTGGATAATTAGATTCTGCTGCAATATGTTCTGGCTTCTTGCGATCTACGTAGGTGTTGCCTTAGCTAATATTGCAATAACCATAATTCTGAGATACTGTATATTAGGGCTGTGTACATTTGAGAACCTGCTGATACGATACATACCTCGATACTGTATCTTTTTAAATTATATCGTATACGTATCTAGATACACCCTTACTGTATATTGTACAGCTCTCATACTATAAATTATATGGAATAGTTACAATAGTATGTCCCCCCCATGTGACCAATGTTCTGATTGATGTCACACATCTCGGTGCAAGTGTAAATGTTACAGCAATTGTATTGATTCCTTGTTGTGATTTTTTGCTACATGGCCGTGTCGTTTTGTGTTCATAATGGCCCTGAGGTCAATACATGGCTCTTGACCTCCCACCTCTCATTACACACATTCTCCTATACAGTAGGTAGCAGTAAAGTCTGTCAATAGCCAGCACTGACCAGCTCTAATAAATGACAGCTTACAGACCTGCGAGCTGAGGCTGCATGTCCAGATGTCTAACCAACTGTGAGGTGTGTGGCAGTACTTTAGTTTTAATGGGTGGAACACCGCGTCGGGCCCCAGTGCCTCACAAATGCCGATCTCACAGCTCTCACTATCAAAATCTATATCGCAGATCGATTTTGATAGTGAGAGCTGTGAGATCAACCTCTGTGATAATAGCAAATGTAATATTCAGCTGTCTTTAATATTTTGATGATAATATTATGGTATTTTAGTAAACCATTTCATCATTAGGAAACCATTTCTTGTGATATATTGTGGCTTCTTGCAATATGGATATTGCATTACCTAATATTGTGATAATGATGTATTTTGCAGCCCTAAGCCTTTTACCACTTGTTAACTGATTTATTTCAATAAAACCGACTTCAGTGCATCGTTACTGAAGGGATATTTCAGACAAACTTCATATCAACTATAATGTGCTGCACAGTGTGGGTGGAGGTGCAGACGCCACAGTAGGTGTATTGTACATATACATTCTGTGAAGTTCTTGCCACACGTTTCAGGGTGGAGGCAGTAACACAGTGAGACAAACTGAGCCTGACATTGTTTGGAATTGTTTTTTGTTGCTGTCTCATAACATAAACATGTGAGCTGTGTATGAGGGCCGGGATGCTTATTTACCGCTGCTGTCGAGATAACGACCATGTAAGTGAAATGACCTCTTGGGGGTCATCATTGGAGTTCATTACACGGACTTATTACAGAGGCAATTACCATGGTGACTGTCTGCTAAGCTGCCGGCTTTTCTTAAAGATCGCGGCGTTAGTGTATGTAGGTATTGACAGTGATGGCTGTATTTGTGGTGGAAGGTCATAAAGAATTCAGCCAGGATCTATCGACTCCTGTCACGTACTGCTCCAGACAGCTCTACTACTGTATGTTCCTCACCGCCAACGCATCTGTCACCCTCCTTTCTGTGCTCGGGTTTAAACTCAATTATAGGGTTGGCTCCAAAATCAAATAAGCATTGTAATAGTAAGGGCAGGAAGGGGAGGAAGGTGAGCGCTTCAGTGGGTAAAAAAGTGTGCCCCATTAAAATACAGGACTTTTACATTACATCTGAGTGCCTCATCTTTTCTTCTGTTTTCAAGAATTGCAATCTATCTCTTTCTCTGTATGAATTTCATGTAGAGAAACTATTGCAATTATTTTCTTTTCTTTATTTAGGAACCAATCCTATAAGAGGGGAGTGGTTTACAAAGTTATTTTAGGCAGTTATTTTGCACAGAATAAAATTGCTAACCTACTAACTCTGTAGTTTAGACTTCTACAAGCCTAGCCTGGCAAGCCTGACTCCATGTATGATATACATTGGAAGACAGGCTGGGATTGTGCCATTAACTACAAAACTGTTCTTAAATGCATTTTTTGTTTGTTTTAGGAGTTCATTTCAGTCTTATTTTTTAATGGTATGGTATGGTATGGTATGTATTTTATTTGTACAGGGGCACTGTACAATTTAACATTGACACAAAGGAAAGATGCATTGTACCAGGTTATAGCAAAAATGCTAATTTCCACCAGGCTGATGTTAGTTTTTTATACTAGACTGATTCTAGTAGATGTAGATGGATACGTGACCATGTCTTAAGTTACAGTTTAAACAACATTATTTACATACATTTAATTGAATTTACATTGAAACACAATACTCTAACACAACTAAAATATATTACCCACATACAGACAGACACTCTCACTCACTCATCACAAAGTTATTAGACGTCTGAGCAAACTTGATTTTTTAGCAGCAATTTCTTAGTTAAACAAGCAAATGTTTTAAATGTAGTACATTATAGTCTCTGTTGGCAGAGTGTTCCACTGACTCATGGATGTGACAGAGAAAGCAGATTTAGCAAAAGTTGTTCTACATTTTGGGACGCTGATTCTCTTCTAGAAGTAAGTTGTTCAGGTCATTTTGTCCGTGCATAATGTTACAATTTTTCTCAAAGGAGGTGCACTGACGCCATGAATATATAATAATGATAAGTAAGCAAACATTAGTATGAAATATTAGGTTTTCGAAAATCTGAATTTCATATGTAGTAAGGATGGAACAATGGTGATACCGCCTTGATTTCTTATCATGAATCTTAAGCGCATATCTATATAGTGATTCGAGAGACCCCAGAACTTTTTTACAGCCCTGTGACCAACTCGAGATAAAAGACACAAAATGTGACAAGCTCATAGAGTTTAGATACAAATGGGAGGCCTCTGTGGTAAGTGACCGCCGTATATATCTAAAGTTGGCCAAGTTAAACTTTAGAGCATGTGCAGCATTTGTATTTAAAATCTTCACTTCAGCCCGTTCTTCTTTGATTTTATTTGTTTGTCATCTTAAATTCATATCTGACTGTGCCTTCCACCGTAGGCGCCATTTGAAGTGTCATCTGTGTAAAACCCTGTGACCTTCATTCATCTCCACCTGTCAACTTCAGTACTCCTCAATCTTCTTGCTCGTAATGCTTGTCCAGTTTGAGCGGGTTTTGATGCTCACCAGACCTTGAAGTATGCTCTGTAAGTACTTGTGGCCCACTGCTGCTGCCTCCTCTGCCCGCCTCAGTGACAGAACGTGACTAAAGGACACTTCTCACAGTGGTTTACGTTGTTGAGTGGCGCGGATCGGGGGGCCCGTCTTTCTGCTGAGGCCGGGGCTTTGGCTGATAATGGCCTGTCTGCAAAGCAATGGTTTGACTTCTTCGAGGTTGATAACGGGTGAATTCTGTTGCTTTTCAGTGCTGCGACTTCTGAAGGAGGGAGCTGACATCAACACACCAACTGCCTCTGGAGGATCATTACTACACCTGGTAAGAAGTACAAATTTCATAGTACTTTGTAGTGTATGTAAGCAAAATGAAAGCATTTTAAAGAAAAAACAATTTTAGGTAATTGTCTGTGAGTCTAAATGTATTACAAATGTGAAGCAACTATAGCTGGTTTTTTAAAATTCTTTTATTACAAACAACGGAAGAGGAAGCGAGTAAATTAAATTGATAGCTGTGATCATTTTTAACATTTGTCACACATTCTTACATCCCAATTCTCACTTGTATGAGTTTTTAAGCAGTAATCGTTAGGCTGCAACTAGCGATTACTTTGGTAATCAATTAATCGGCTTATTATTTTATCAATTAATCGTTTGGTAGGAAAAGGTGCATGGAAAGTGTAGTTTTGGATCAACTTTTTGCAAGATGAAGCTAAAGTTGCGCTGAGGACGTCTTGATAGTGTAAACTTAAAGGTAAGGTCTGTAGGATGCTCTTAGTACAACTTTCACAATATGTAAACATACTACGCCTCATTTGCAAGCTCAGAACCTCGAGCATTCAGTGGGATTGTGATAGTGAGAGAGAGTATTCTTTTATTCGGTATAATTTGTGATCGGATCTGGCAACCTCATAGTGGGCCTCATTCTGCTCTCATTAGAGAATGATATGGAGATCAATCTCATATTTGAGGGAAAAGGGCAGTAAAATATATATTTTTAAACTTTTTTTCAATTAGTTATTGATTAATTGGTTAGATGCATTAGCCCTAATAAACACATTCCATAACTTACAGGGTTATTGTCAAAGAAAACTAGAAAACTGGCCTGCAAGCTAATGAACTGTATTGATAATGTAGTAGTGGTACCCTTCTGTCAGCTCCTCGGCCCTGTCCCAGCTGCTTCCCTCACCCTTTTTTTTCTCTTGCTCCATTTCATTATAGAGTACATTTTCCATTGCTTTTGCTCTTTTCCCGCTTCTTCCTGGATACATTCCGGTACGTGAAATGCGTCATTACGTCACTAGAGCGAGCCTCTCTGATTGTTTGCCGCGCCACGTCTTTCACCAAAAGTTCAGATTTTAAACTGCTGCGTCTGCCGCTTGGGACGCGTCAGATGATCTCCCGACGCCTTTGCCGTCCAAGCAACCTTTGGTGTGAACACAGCATCATTGACCGTGTAATAGGCATTTTGTTAAACAAAATAAGTCATTAAATAATTATCTATGTGTGGACCAATGAGACAAGCCTTTCTGTGCATAGTGAACAATAAGGAGCTTTCAGGCCTAATCTGGAGGAGAGGGAGATAGATTGTTTACTTTTAAAATATATCTCTCTTCTTTCTCCTCATATTGCAATCTTACAGACTTCTACTTTAAAGGTTAGTTGCACTAGAAACTTTGTGACCAGTGAAAGGGGACACAATGGCTGAGTGGTTAGCACATGCCTCGAGCAACTAGGTCCCAACTTCTGTTTCTTGCAACTTCACTACATGGTGTGTGGAGTTGGCATATTCTCCCCGTGTCTGCGGGCACTTCGGTTTCCCCATCAACCCAAAACATGCACAATAGGCTAATCCTCCGACTACGCAATCCAGACTCCTGATCTCTACAGATGAATCATGTGCTTTTATATTTTGCAGTGTGCTCGCCATGACAATGTGTTTGCGGCTGAACTGCTGATAGAGCGAGGGCTGAACGTGAACCTGCAGGACGAGGACCAGTGGAGCGCTCTGCATGTGGCCTGTGCGTGTGACCATGGAGATGTGCTGCTGCTGCTGCTACTGGTGAGGACTAACAAAGCAGACACCACACAGGCAGGCTGCAGAAGAATACTGCTATTAGTCATTCGCTATTAATAACCTTCTTGGACACTGTAATATCCGATAGATAACATAAATGTAAAATATTTTTTCTTACTTTGTCATTTTGATACACAGTGCACTGCCCTAATTGCAATAAATGTGAGTATAGTAGCCGTGATCAGGTCCAGAAGGAGCACATAGCCAGCTGAAGGGGAGGGGAGGCTGGTCAATCATCTGGCAGGGAAGTGCTTGTCTGATGCTGATTGGATCTAGGGAGGTTTAGCTGTAGGAAACTTGATTGGGCCCTGTGTGGACGGTAGCCACAGAGAAATGTGTGTTTTTGAAGGGCCAAGTGCCATGTCTTTTTCCTACCAGCATAAAATTTTATTTGGTAGCTGTTTATTTTATATTAATAGAATTCTTGGAAAATTATTATTCATCCTTATCCTGTCAAAATGTATGTCTCCAAGGAAGTTGTTAAGTTGTAAAATGT
>OMNZ01129719.1:0-13224 GCA_900303255.1 Lesueurigobius sanzi | reverse complement strand
ATAGACACTGTTTCTTATTTTATTTTTTTATTATTATTATTATTATTATTATTATTATTTTTTGAAGAGTATGTAAAAAAACTAAACTGTATGTATGACTTTACTTGTAAAAAGCTCAGAATAAACCATTCATTCATTCATATACTGTTAATACCAGTTAAAACCAGAAACCGGTCGAACACAAAGCACATTAGTCAATTTTACCAGAGATTTTAGTGGTTAACAAAAACACAGTCATCACATATCACATGAAATGTAGTTTCTTGTATTCACCTTAGGGCTGGGCAATTAATCAAATTTTAATCGAATCTCGATATTAAAGAAGGTCAATTACGATTATCGCGTGGTGAGCTTTAATCGTCAAGGCAACTAGCTCCATCCGCAGGAAATAAAACATACTGCAGTGCTCACTAGTAGCAATTACTAGTCCAGTAGATGGCAGTAAATGCTCAGTTGTTTCCAGTTAACCTACATGTCCTCATAATCAATGCAGCTTCATAAGTAGCTAACTGCTGATGGTGAAAAAATGAGCTGCAGTTTCCCCCAAATAACGGAGCACTAAGCAACATGAGCATTTCTTTATAATTTCTATGGATAATTAACATGGACAGTGGGACAAATTCCTGCTAAAGCTGCTCGGTTTTGCATTGAAGCGCTGCTAATAATGTGAACATATGGACTCAGATTTACTATTCAAATTACTTTTAAAGGTACTCAAATAAAGATAAATTATGATATATTTTTGGGGGATTTCATAAGATATTATTTTCATTCCAACATAAAAATAAACAATGCAAAATCGAAAAACTATTAAATGCTAAACATGAAGAATAAAAATTGTTATTCAATAAAATATTTTTGTTTGCCCTTCAGTAAAAAATAATCATTTATAAAATTTACTTTTAAAACATTTTAAGTGAAAAAAATATTTTATTGATTAAAAAATGTTATTCTTCATTCTTCGTTCAGCATTTAATAGTTTTTCAATTTTGTATTGTTTATTTTTATGTTGGAATTGAAATAATATATAAATAAGAAGGTGAAGAAAAACCTCCTGTATTTTAAGAAGAACATCGTAATGTGTATTTAGTAATTTGAATAGTTTTGTCTCAAATCTGATTCCATATGAACAGCACTAAAGAAAGGTAATATACAGGACAAAAACTGAGCTCACATTGGAGCTTTGATGGTGAGGTAAGTTTTTGTGCTGCTTATATTTCACATTATTAGCAGTGCTTTAATGCAAAACCAAGCAGCTTTATATTAGCAGGAATTTGTCCCACCATCCCTGTTCTAACTGTAAAATGCACCAGGAAACCATGGCAACCAAACTAAGTCACAAGCAAATTCAGTCCTAAGTGAAAATTGAGTGAAATCTTCCTCCTAAACTAAACTACATTTTATGTGATGGCTGTTTTATTTAGATCACAAACTGAACATAAGTAAAACTGCCCAGTTACATGTGAAGAATAATCCAACAACAAAGCAATCAAAAGAAATGTTAATAAGAAATAGCATCACTAACAGCTTGAAGTTGTTGCTCACTGGTTTCACGACTGAATGGCTGTGCTTTGTTTGTCTTTGTCATTTGTGTGTTTTGTGTTTTCATGTTTTCGTCTCATCATGAGGCCGACTCACGTCTATCCAAACATGAAACCACCATGTCAATACGCTGCATCAAAACAAATTGGAGCACTCTGCTGAAAAGAAAAAGCCTGGAGCCAGTCATTTTGAAATCATCATGTGATGATGTTCAGTCTGAATAGGGGGAAAGAGAGACTGCATGTCATGTGGAGGGAACAGAGCGAGTCATTTCTGCAGCCAGCGAATCACACTCTTTTATCAATCCGCCTCAATCAGCAGACATCCGGTGGAAAGGTAGGGGGATTAGATTAGCAAAAGGAGAGAGTGGCTCTGTAATCCTGATGGGCTTTTCACTTGTGCTCCACTGCTGTAGAGGAAGACGCCGCACTGCACTGTGAAGTTAGCAGTGGGCTGGGTAGCAGCACAACTCTTTGCTTTACTAAACCCCACACTTGCATGAAAGAGGCTCCAGCAAACTGGGGGATTAGTCTGAGTGTAATTACACGTGCTGGGCATGAGAACAGCAGAACGCTCACTGACTCTAACACACCTTCAGAGAGAGGGAGGAGAAAGAAATCTTCTACCAATGTGTCCAAATAAAGACATCATGAACAAGAAAGCTGAAACATTTACATGTTGACTTCATCGTAGGCAAAGATTCTTCAGTCTTCATCTGTACTCTGTAGTTGGAGTGTAGGACATTTTCGCTCTCTATCCAAAAAGCTTTGTCAGCAAATGAGCAGAATTGATACAGAGTTAACCTCTAAGTCTCACCTCTCTTGGTTCTAAATGTTGGCAAAGCATCTGCCCTATTCACACCTAATTACTGCTCATTACGTTCCTATTGACTTGCCCTGGGCTTTGTTCTAAGGCTGTTCACGCCTATCTATGGCCCTGCCCTGGCCAATGCTCCAGCTCCATTAGCATGACATAGGTGTGGTTCCTATCTAAGGGTCTGTTGTTGTAGACCGGGTCTAAGTTAAACCTTAGTCCTCCATTGCGGCTCATGGATGGATTCTCTCTCTCTCTCTCACAAAAAAAGAGAATCCATCCATGAACCACAATGGATGGATTCTCCTTCCTACAACAACATCCTTAGACAGAAACCACACCTACTGTATGTCATGCTAATGAAGCTGGACCATTGGCTAGAGCAGGGCCATAGATTGGCCAGATGATTTTCCAACCTTTAGAAGCAAGAGAGGTGGGACTTAGAGGTCAACTGCTCGTACTGGTTTCTTCTTAAAGGGACTATAGACCATTCTCAGTCATGTGACTTTTGCTGCCAACCAAAGCCTCTGATTGGTCAGTGCATAGAGAAATTGAATTTTTTGATATGAATACCTTGTAGCAACCCATTGTTGCAACATAAGTTCCTCTAGCCCAGGGGTGCCCATTATATCGATCGCGAGCAACCAGTAGCTCGCCAAGCAAATTGAGTCGATCGCAGAGTCCTGTCTTTCCAAATTGTCTGCTCACATTCGGCACTATGGTTTGACGCACGGAGCGAGCGTCTGGTTACACGTGGCAATATTCTCTAGTGCGAGGGACCCGCGCGAGCTACAAACAGATCATAATGACTATCACTAGTGTAACAACGGCTGCATTTTGCTAGTTTTCCTTTGATCCCGGTCTATACCGATAGTATAGTTGCGTCTGTAGCGCACACACTCCCTTGGTCCCACCCAGAGTGCCAAAACTATAAATAAATAAATATTTGTGGCCTGCAACATTTACACAAACATTTTATTTACACATACTTGTAGTCAACATTTATCAATTTGAAAATGTTCTCTCTCCATAGTAGTTTTATTTTATTGAAGAGGAAATTTTCTAAATGTTTTAATTTTCAAATAGTACATAATTATAACAAATAACAAAATAGTTATAATAATCCTGGTAAAAACTCCCCCTCGTGCCCTTCATAAAAATCTATAGGTAGATCACCAGGCCTCACTGACTTTTAAAGTAGCTCGCGAGCCGAAAAAGTGTGGGCACCCCTGCTCTAGCCGATTATATCAGCTGAGAAAGGTCTATATACCAGATTTTTTTCATTACAAATAATGAAAGGGAGAGCGTTTAAACTATATTATTTGTTGTGGCCATTTCCTAACTTTCATAATACAGATGAGTTTATAAGCACATTTCACAACTTGCAGGGTCGCTTTTTTGGATCACAGTCACCAAATGAAATTGACACAAATGCTTTATTATTATTTTTTACAATATAGGACAAAACAAATTTCATTCCACGATTAGGAAAAAAAATCAGGTATTGTGCCTTTAAGAGACCCACGAGTGTCTCAAGTCTACTCATTTGCTGCCAACGCTTTTTGGATAAAGAGCGAAACGTCCCACACTCCAACTCCAGAGTACAGGTGAAGACTGAAGAATCTTTGCCTACGATGGACAACTCCTGTACGACTGAGAACCTACGCAGATGTTAACTTCATGTTTAATTGCAATTATGATCCGAGTTAACTTAAAAGTCCTGTTGTTTTCAGGTCCCCGTGGGGAGCCGGTGCCGCACGGCCAGTCCGGGACGTTGCCTCACTTCCTGGAGGAACCGGTCAACGCCTACATCGTCAAGAGCAACCCCATAAAGCTGCGCTGTCAGGCCCGGCCGGCGCTACAGATCTTCTTCAAGTGCAACGGAGAATGGGTCCATCAGAGCCAGCACATGTCCCAGGAGCACACGGATAGGGGAACAGGTATTCTCCTCTAACCTATACGGCTAAACCCACTGTAGCTGTATCAGATTCACCGTCACACACACACACACACCGCTCGCTTGAACAACTTTCGAGCTCCCATCGTTTTGTACAGTGTCAGGCCATGTCTGTCTTTGATGTGGTGAGGAGACAGAGCAAATGGGACTTTATAAAGACGCCTGGAGCTGCGGTCCGGCCATGCCAATGTATTTGCCTCGCTTCTTTAGCCTCAACGGTTTGTCACGCTCGATGAAGCAAAATGACAACTATTACACCATGAAAGGCAGCCACTTGTTCGAATTTCGGGGTTTTGACTTTGAACTTCAAATGTAGTATTTTTCGGTGATGCAAGCCCCTGAAATTGAGTTGTTGTCTTAAGTTTAAATGTATTCATAATAACAAGGAGGGAAAAAAAGATGATTTTAGTTGCTTTATTGCACCATTCCACCTGAGATATTAGCTCTCATAAGTACAACCAAGGCTCTGTTTGTTGGGTTTTAATTTTGGTTCATTTGATTTAAGACTTTTTAAGACCCTGCAAACACCCTGCAATTGGACATTTTCTCCCCTTGACTTCTGTGGAAGCACTAGGCCTACCACCATCTGCCTCCAAAGTGCAGATTTTTTGCAAAAATAATGGCTTGTTGCACTTGTACAAGCCTGAGTTGACTTTTCAAAGCGGTTGTGAACTAGGTGTGAAGTATCTTGCCCATGGACGCAAACATAGTCTGCACCTGCAGGAGCCTGGATTTAAATCACTGTCCTTCCAGTTATAAGACGACCTGCTCTACCATCTGGGCCACTGTTGCCTTAGTGATGTTGCATTTACACCACAATCTCCTCCATAGTCAACACATTCTTCTCCTTTATTTAGACTTGAGAACAGCACAAACAACATGGTTATTTCTGTATTAGTATGATTGTATATTTAAATTGGAAAATATATACTATATAATGTATAAAATATTGTTGTTGTTTTTTTAAGTTACAAAGTATTACATTTTATTTTATGAAATGACATGTATCCTCAAAAATTGTAAATTTAACATAATTGTTAAATTTGTAAGATGTTCCCCAGTACACACTTTCAGCCCAATGAAAAGACAATAAGCCAATAAGAAATCATCATATCTGAAATGTCAGTCGGTTTATCCTATTAAATAGTGATGGAGTGAAGCTTTCGAGGATTTTCTAGCAAAAGTCTCTTAAAAGGATTGGAGCTCCAATACAGCTTCACTCCGTCTGAACACTGACATCTTGTGGACAAACATTGTTATTGCGCGTTGTCATCAATGTGACTGAAGCACTAACGCGGAGGAAACAGCCTGTTCATGATGTTTGTATTTTTACTTCCTCCATTTTCTGTAAATCGCGCTCCACATGTTTTCCAAGACCAGTCACAGAAAACACCACAAACGCACTGGAATTGGGACGTGAGGGAAATGTATGTTATTCAGTTATTCATAGGTTAACTTATTTGTCACCAAATGAAGGATCAGAATTTGTAGTCATTGATATATTAAAGACAATGGCCACTTTGCCCCAGTTAATAACGCTTTGACACACTGAGCTCCCAGAGTGAGCTCAGTTTTCGAGGCACTTTGGTCACGTAACTAGCTGTACTCAATGATGCTCCGGCGCAGAGTTTCGAAGCAATTTGCTTACAGAAGAGCGATACAAGTCCCAGACCTTTACTGATTACTTGATTTTAAAAGTAACTGCAAGTTACTTTATTAGTCACATTCAGCAGCTGCCGACAACATCTCCATCACCTCAAAATACAAATGCCAACAAGTTTTGGCAATGCTCCTTCTCACATGTGCATTTTTACAGTAACATTTACAGTTGTGTGGTGAGTCGTCCTCAGGCTGAAAACGTGACTTGTGGCATACATTACATCACTCCCCGATATGCAAAAAGAAAGAAAATATATATTTTTACTAAGGAAAATTACAAAAATAGTAACTGACATTGTTGCCAAAGATTCTTCAGTCTTCATCTGTACTCTGTAGTTGAAGGGTAGGATGTTTCGATCGTCATCAGCTTAATAACGACTTGAGCACGCTCGTGGGTCTCTTCAGAGTAAACCAGAAGGAGGAGTAACCTCTAAGTCCCTCCTCTCTTGGAACTAAGGTAGGAAAACATCTTAGCCTATTCATACTTAATATGGCACGTTACCTCTGTATTGTAGAATACCCAGTGGTCCAGGCGGAGCAGGGCCATAGGGAAGTGTCAACAGCCTTAGAACTTAGCCCAGGGTGAGACAATAGAGAGGTAACGAGCCATGTTAAGTATGAATAGGCTAAGACGTTTTCCAACCTTTAGAACCAAGAGAGGAGGGACTTAGAGTTAACTTCTCCTTCTGGTTTACTCTTAAGAGACCCACCAGCGTGTTCAAGTCTTTATTAAGCTGATGACAATCTTTGGACTAAGATCGAAACGTCCTACACTTGTCAACTACAGAGTACAGATGAAGACTGAAGAATCTTTGCCTATGATGGACAACTCCTGTACGACTGAGAACCTACACAGATAGTAACTGATAGTAATTTGGATAAGTAACTTTAATATAATTACCGGTTTGAAATAGTAGTGTGTTAGATTACTTGTTACTCATATTAGAGTAACTAGTAAATAAGTAACGCGTTATTGGCATCACTGGTCATAAAACAAGACAAAAAGCAGCGGTTACCATAGTTACCACCATGGAATTCCCAGCTACCTCAATTTTAAACTATAGACTCTTTAGCTACAGACCTATTTGTTAAGACAGAATTTGGGTTTTGTCTGTGTTTGCTGAAGGTATTAAAACAGAAAAGTTGTTTACCTGCTGTTGACATCTACTGTTGGAACAAAGTGTCCCCAATACTTCTCATAGTTTGATGGTTTAAGAGCAGTTTCCTGGCCATCTCTTGCAGTCTCTATATAAGATCTGACTATACCGTCCTGCAGCCTCACTAAACAGCCTCCGACGCTTTCAATGCTTAACAAATCATTTGTTCATTAGTGCTGCAGTGTGGCATACATTCTCTGTCCTAAGCCACTCTACATCCCACTTCAAAGAGCTGCTGTGCAAATGAATCTTTTTCATGTTTGAGCCTCTTTTTGCATCACATATTTATTCATTTGTGCTTAAGTAAATTGTAATGATGTGTCAAAGTGAAATGGATAAGAGGTGAAGTAATGGTTTTATGAGGCGTTTTAAAAATATATTCAGAATGCACAATTCATTTTATTGCCATTGTTTGATTAGAATGTGTCATTTACGCATCATTCTGTGGATCCCAATTAGGCCCAATGGGCTATATGCACGGCGAGCCCACGTGACCAACTTCCTGGTTCAGGGACCGGTGGCGCATTTCCGCCCTGCATCAATTGCATTGCATTGAATTATTAGCAGGTCTCACACAAATCCAAAAACATGTGAAGATAACGTGGAGGACAGCGATTCACTGATGGCAAGTCAGTGGCAGTGTGTTAAAAACGTGATGTTGGATGTGATAACTGGCCTGGAGGAAACGTCAGTGTTCATCGAGGAGGAACTTTTATCTCAGAGCTAATGGCTAGTGTTTAATAGAAACTATATAAAATTTAAACAACTAAATAAAAATTAAACGGCAGATAGGCCGGTTCTTTATTGTGCAGCTCGTTCAAAACTTTGCGCTAGTTACATTTTTTATTTGGTGTTAGCCGTTAGCTTTGAGGCAAAAACCCCTCTCGTTATGAGCACAGACGTTCCTTCCAGTGAAATGGTTACATCCGACGTAATGTTTTTAACCAGCTGCTCGTCACATGGTATCAGTCACTCGCTGTCCGCTGACAAATCTTGAGGTCTTTCTTCATTTGTGTGAGATATGCTAAATACTCAAATACTCATACGCAAATTAATAGGGAGAGGAAGGGCGCTAGTCGTATTCCAGTCCAGTCGGAAGTCACTTGGGCTCGCTGTGCATATAGCCCATTACTTGTTTTCAATGTCCAGATAGAAATATACCAGACCTCGACACAGAATATATTAAATAAGTAAGGGATAATGCATAGAAGGGCGAACCTGACCCCGACGCAAAGCCCTGAAGGTTATCCCGCTTAATACGGCTACTTGCCAACTTGCCTTCATTCACTTTGATGAAGGCCGAAAGGTTTATTTAATGAATTCCGCAGCAAAATAAAATAGTTAGCAGCAAGGTTAGTAGCAGCAAGGCTAGTAGCAGCATGTGGCAATGGCTGTAATAGGGTAAGAGAATAGCAAGATAAGAGTTTCGCATGGATGGGTAAAATGATCTTAATAATATGTTCAACCCATCTGCATCTTCCCCAATAGACATATTTTGGGTCTCTTTTACCCAATCTCAGAAGACATAGCCCAAACAGTATTATTTTTTTGTATTTTTCTCGTGTCGTGTTAATCTCGTTAGCTGTTAGCCATTTATGTCCCCTCCTGTTCTTCTTGGTTTTTTCTTTTACATTTTGCAGATGGCGAATTGGTAAATTGGGCCTCCCACCAGTGCTCAAAATTCCTGTAAATATTAAAATTCACTTCAAAGTCGCTGATTTTTTCTGGTAGGATAAGTGACCGGACTACTTGCGCAGTGATATGAAGATGATGAAAGACCTGTATTACAAGCACAAACTCCGCTGCCATTAACAGCGGCCATTATTTTTCAGAGGTCCTCTAGCAGAAAATAATGGCCGGTAGAACTTTAAGTCGATGGAGCGTTCTACTTGTATTGTGAAGAGCTGTATAATAAATATGTAAATTAATAAATGGTATAATTTTTTGTTAGTAGGGCTGGGCGATATGGCCAAAAAATCTTATCATGATTTTCTTTAGTTTAAATCACGACTCCTTTTTTTTCACAATTCATGTGTAAATTGTCTTTTAAAGGCAACTAAACCATCTGCTTCTTCTTGGGTTTAGACCCAGTGTTGTAGTGGTTTAGTCTTGGAAAAGACCTGTTTTAGTCCAAGTTTTAGTCCGTTTTGACATGCTTCCCTCATGGTTTAGTCCTGGGTTAATCCTGGTTCAGTCTGTGATATTGTCCAAGTTTAGACCTGATTTAGACCCAGTTTTCTCTTGGTTTATTTCTGATTGAGTCCCTTGCGTTTAGTCCTGGTTTAGTCCTGGTTTAGTCCAGGGTAATCATTGTTTCATTCTGTCCCTGGTTTAGTCCTTTTTAGCTTGGTCCTGGTTTAGACCTGGTTGATTTCAGTCTCTGCTTTAGTCTGGTTTTCTTCTTGGTTTAGTCCTGGTTTAACCCAGATTCAGTCTGTGATATTGTCTGATTTTAGACCTGGTTTAGACCTAGTTTTCTCCTGGTTTAGTCCTGGTTTAATCCAAGGTTCAAGGTTTCTTTATTAGTACCCAAAGGTAAATTTGTTTGCAGAAGCAGTCTGAAAACATAAAAATACACAACAAGAAAAACAAAGGCTACAAGGCGCATGTGAACTACAGACTTCAGAGTACTAAAAATCCTGACAGTAGACGCAGTGAGTGGAGAAAGTGACAGTATTTGACCTCAGAGCTGCGTTAAACATGAAAACCACTGAATCACGATATGCGATGTCACCAAAAACAGCAGATCGTCATGGAGACCAGATCACGATTTCATTTTATCATCATATCACCCAGCCCTAATTGTTAGTATGCATGACAGAAGCACAACAGTACTGCTGCTGTTTTTGAACAGACATGGCCAAAAACTCAAAAATGAAAATCTAGCACATCTTTTTTTTTCAGAGAATACTGGCATGATCATTACAAGACTGGGATATAGCCACTATTATTTTATTTTACATGCAGCATGTGGAATAAATATTTTCTCTGTGCTCGCCTTAGATTGTCCATTCTGCTTCATCATTACTGTCTGTCTCTCGGCAGCATCACACCCAATGGTAGATGGTATGGCCCCTGGGCAGCCAGAGCAGGGCACTGGCCCCATTAAAGCTGGGAATTAAATGCACAAATTCTCCTCAAAACGTTTGACCAAGAGCAAAGGACACAGTCATCTCTGTAGGTGTTTACTGTTATTCTTCTTGATGTGTGTTGTTGTTTTTCCTCACAATGTGCCTTGCTTTGCCTTCCAGGAGACACAGATGCAGACATAGAAAAAAGAAAAAAATACAGGTTAGGGAAAAGGATCCATTGCAGCGTTTGTGAAAAGCCTCAACAGCAAATGCACCCTGAGCAGGACACATCCTGAAGCACGAGCCGCAGCAAATTAATGAATATTGTTTTTAGCGAGCTAGAGAAGTATTTTAACACCCTGTAATGGCTTAATATTTCATACCTGCTGCTCATCTTGTCGACAAGCATATTTCTGACTGATTAACACGCATGACAATGAGCAGCAAGTGAGAGCTACACTTGTTAAACAACGCCTTCAATTTATCACCAAGAAAAGTGAGTTTTGTTCAAAATGTGTCAACGTGGGAACGTAAGCCACTCCAGATAAAATGTATAATTATCAATCAAGCATCAACTATTAAGGCACAAGAAAAACCTGTTTTGATTATAACCATATGTTTATGCATCTTAAACATACAGTAATACTGCAGTACTTTTGCACGTGTGAACTGTGAACTCGTCAAAGACATCAGGCTGAGCTTCAGTCAACACTCAAATAAAATGTATATTGAGCTAAAGATCATTTAAATACAGAATATTCCTGCAACTCTTTATGATTTGGAGAGAGGTCGAACAAAGACAATTAATCAACAACAAACAAAACCTGCAACAATCGAATCACTAAAGGCTGAGGTTTACTCTTCTGTCTGTGTTCCCCTCATGAACACGTCGAGTGATGATTTGACTTTTTCCTTTATTACTAATGTCTTGCAGCATGAACCTAAAATGTAATAGTTTGGGAAATCCACTGTTGCCATGGAAATCCGCCATGTTTGTTGGTGCTAGCAAACATTGGGCCTCATTCATGAACATCTTCGTAAAAATCTTCGTAAAATCCGTACGTACGAAGGCGCTGGGAAGACTCTGCGCGAGATTCATGACACACTCTTAATGGGGGTAAACCGTTGGCACCTGTGTCTTGAGGTTGGTGAATGCCAAATAGGAAGCGCGTGCGTGTTAGGACCAATTAGCATATGTCACCGCCTATCATTCACCATAAAAGGATTAGAAGTGCCGTGTGCATCAGACTGAGCCTGAGGAGGAAAAATGGCCAAACGCAAGTCCAAACTGACAAACTTGGAGAATCCCAAAAGGAAAAAAAACTTCAATTCAATGGAAATCGACGTCCTTCTTCAAGGAGTAACGGAAAATAAAAAATATACTGCGCTCCACGGTGGCGCGAGTGCGCGCATGTTTTTGGTTATAAGCCACCTCTTGTTCGGTCTGTGGATTCGTTATGAGCCACGGTGCAACCCGTGCCACCCACGGCCACCTATAAAAGATCGGGCAAATAGCTAATACATTTCACTGCATGTTATACTGTATGTATCTATGTGTATGTGACAAAGCCGTGGAACAACTCCGTTAGCTTTTGAGTGACTGCTGGTAAATACATCTAACACACGTAGTGTCGAAATGTTTTTATATGAACGATGACTGCAGTATTTTACCTTTTTAAACCTCCATTGGTTAGATATGGAAAAACCTGCTGCAAATCCCATAACACTTTGTGATATGACATCACGATCCTGAACTCTTTAACAAATGATGAATCAACACTTAATTCATTATGAACAATCCATTAATTAGGTGTGACTCTTACTAACTACTTAACTACTACAGTAAATGAATGCTTACCTTCTACTCAATAGTTCTTCATATATTTTGGTTACTAATTATTTTTTATGAAGTAACAATTTATTAATTGTCTATATAGTGATTTTTTTTTAATCGTTTTGCTCCTCATGAAGCCTTAGGCATCTTTATTGTCAGAGCAAATTGAATTTGTATCATGTGTGTGCTGTAGTAGAGTCATATCAATGAAACAATCAGAGGAATAGAAGGACATGGGTGGGTTCAGTTAAAAGCCCTAACCCTCCTCTTTCCAATGCAACAAACGACTCTATGACATTTAGTTAGGGGGCCACTCTCACCGCGGCCGGGAGCGGTCCCATCGATCCAGTCGGGTTTGTATTAACACATTGAGTGCCACGCTGTTTTCGGAACTTAGCCGTAGAGTACCAGCAATCTAGGCCACAGAAAGGCCTTGAAAGGTGAGACTCTAAGCTCTCAGTGGGTGAAAACCGTTTATTTCTACATGCCTCGTTTCCTGAGAAATCCTAAGCTAAATAGAGGCTGGTTTTCATCAAAAATCACAGTTTTTTTCCTAGAAACAGAGATATTGCGTGTTTTATGAAACACGCTTCTGATACTTTCATTTCCAGGTCAAAGGACTTGTGTGAGGTCACCTGAAGTGTATAGCCGTGTCCCAACCAAATGCGGCACGCGCGATATGGGCGAAGGGTTTACATTCAAAATGAATGGTAATGCGCGTTGAGGCATCTTGCGGCACGGCACGCGCGTTGTTGGCGCCACGTTGCTCGCGGTGCCCGCGGTACTCGGGTTATTCCGCGCGTTGCTCGAGGTGCCCGCGGTGCCCGCGTTGCCGCAAAAGTTGAAAAATCTGAACTTTTCCAACTCCACCGCACGCGGCTACCAATCAGAGCGGCTCGCTCTAGTGACGCATTTTACGTAATGGGATGAAAACAGAAAGAAACGAGAAGGCTCTGTCATAACAGTAGTAGCTCATTTTATCAGAAAATGCCACTAACCGCGCCAGTAGTTGGTGTCCTGGCGGGCGATGCCACCGCCGATGTGGGCCAAGAGGTCATCAAACTGGGCACGGGACAGACGAAGTACCACTGAAACGCACCTCATCCGTGCGCAGCTCTTCTTGGAGCAAATGGTGAGTTTCACCAAACACTGCAGCCTGGTTTATATGGTGAATCCAGACACATTGTGACG
>OMNZ01129697.1:68794-87394 GCA_900303255.1 Lesueurigobius sanzi | reverse complement strand
TACAATGTTTCAAAAGCATTAAAATCAAAAACAGACGTGATGGAGTGTGACAGAAACCCCTAAGGGCTAATACACAAGGCCACACCCCTAAACAGTTTACAAAAATGCATCTCATGTTGAGAGAGAAAAAAAATATCATTTTGATCAGGTATAGCATCATCATCATCATCATCATCATCATCATCATCATCATCATCATCATCATCATATCACTACTTCAATAACCATTTTCTCAAAATGGATTTTTCTCATATTTTAGTGACAACATCTCCACTTTATTACCACCTACAGACTCCAAACCTTCCAATCTTGGACTTAACAACAGTATTTTGAAGGTTCGTTCAGAGGGATTTTTCAATATTTAATTCCTAGCCTGATTTATTGAGTTTTGAACCCTAAAAAACAAGGTGGAATTAGAATGTTTACAGATTTATTCACTAATAACTAGTTTATAGCTAGTTAATTTAAAGTAATCTAAAATCCCCTCTGAACAAATCTTTGTAACTAATGCATCAACAAAATAAAACCTGGCTCCATCCATTATTTAGATTTTGTCGACAAAAATATAATTTAGCAATTTTTTATGGATGAAATGCCTTATCTTTTATATGAAAACCTAAAATAATATTTAATTTGCAATACATTTGTTTCTCTTATGTTCATAATATACAGCAAAAGATTCAAATTAATATCACTCAATTAATTTCTTTTCCTATTCACCTGCTGTGTCTCGTCTTTAATGTCACTAAAAATCTTTAAATTAGATTCCAACAGGCTTTGAATTGAAAAACACAGCTCAATATCACACATTTAGCTGCTGATTTTGCTTTCCTGACTTTCCTGACATTTTTACACAATTATTTGCATAAGATAAGATAAGATAGTTCTTTATTGACGATGGAGAAATTCACTTGTTACGACAACTCTTAAACGTGCCATTAAGAAGAAAGTAAGTTCGCAAAAACAGGTAATAAGAGTACTGAGTAATTAAAGATAAAATGAAAATAGAACTTAGCAATTTTAGTCATAAGTGCTTAAACCTTGTCAAAATAAAGTGAAGTTCAGACCTTTCATTAATTATAAACAACTACTGAGGTCCAGACATGTACAGCCAAGATAGATTCAATTTATTACACACATATTCCATGACGATATAGAAAATATTTCTACCACAAAACCTTCTGCCAATGCAGCCAAATTGCACTAGATTTAAAGTTGCAGCAGTGAAGTTGAGGTTTTGTTTGTTTTCAGGACCTGATCATCTTCCCTGATGACTGTGAGTTTAAGAGGGTGAACCAGTGCACCACCGGACGAGTCTATGTGCTGAAGTTTAAAGCGGGATCTAAGAGACTCTTCTTTTGGATGCAGGTGAGCAGTTTTATACCTCATGTTGTGTCCCGGCGGAGGTTTCTGAGGTAGTTTTCACACATGTTGGAGCCCTTTATGGGTCGACCCGAGACAGCTCTAGTTCCAGCTGCGTTTGCTTCACCTTTAGTTTAGTCCATGTTCACATGCGCTGTCTGTGAGTCGCTCAAAAAGCCCTTTCTTCGCTCAAATAGGCAATTTAATTGAAACTAGTTCTGCCCGAGTTCGGCTGCATTTCACACCACACCTCTGTCGCCGCAGAGTTTAGACCGAGCTGCGGCTGAATTCACACTGACCCAAAAGCCCCCTTAGGTCGACCTAACCAGTGTTAAAACGACCTCAATCACTGAGGCTTGATGTATTGTCCTTACAATAATTTTGTTTTCAGGAGCCCAAAACAGATAAAGACGAGGAGTTCTGTCGTAAAGTGAACGAGTATCTGAATAATCCTCCGATGCCTGGAGCCCTGGGATCGTCTGGAGGAGGAGGGCATGACCTCTCTGCTCTTGGAGGTTATACAGCCCTACTTTTTATTATTAATAAAACACTTTTTCAAATTAATTCAATCAATTATCTAAAGGTGCCCACACACTTGAGGATTTTTAATCTTTTGAGACTAAAGATCTGTGCACAGACCACACACACTTAAGGACAGACATGAGGACACACACACACACACACACACACACACACACACACACACACACACACACACACACACACACACACACACATGAGGAGTCCCACCACAGATCATGCCATGAGAGAATGTGTTTATTGAGCCACGCCTACTCAGACTAAAAATCTGGCTAAAAATCCTGTAGTGTGTCCAGCTTTAGACTATCCTCAACCAAGCTTGTTAGTCTTTTTTCCTCAAAACTTTAAAATGTAACATATCATTAATTATGGTATGAGGCTAATGACATGTAAAACATCAAATTAAACAGTTGCATCTTTTGTGTGAAGGGGAAGGCGGTCTGCAAAGCCTTCTGGGAAATATGAGCCACAACCAGCTCATGCAGCTCATCGGACCCACTGGACTCGGAGGCATCGGTGAGAGACACAAAAAGACACTTTTTTTGAGCTTTTAATCATGTCATAATGTTCCTTTCCTGGAGTTTTTCGGATTCACAGAGTAAGATCCATGTTTTTCCCACAGGAGGCCTCGGAGCGTTAGCTGGACCTGGACTGGCCAACCTTCTCGGCGGCAGCAGCGTCTCAGCGGCCAGTAACTCCTCCACAAGGTTTTACATTGACCCTAACATCTGTGTATATGGTTCAGACTCGACTAATTAATAATAGAAATTATCTCGAGACAAATTTAGTAACTGGTTGGTGGTTGTGTGAAGCCATTTATTGTCAAAAAACTGTTTACTCTTTTCAAAGTATAATGAAAACAGAAACTACCCAAATGACCCAGCTCAAAAGTTTACATATTATGCATCCTGAAGCAGCCACAGCACTCTTTTCAGAGTCTTATTTCAGCTGAAGTTATTTGTGGGTTTTTCTTTGCATCCAAACAATTTTCCTGGCAGTTCTTGGTGTAATGTATGCAACTAAGGTATTTGTTCACCTTTCAGTATCACGTTATTTTCGGATTAGCTGAAATAATAGACTAGAAAGACACTGATTAGCAAATTGGCCAATAGTTGAAGCCCTTGGTCATGTTACTTGAGTTTGATCTCTCCTGGTTCCCCCTCTGTCCACAGCCCGTCCACAGCGGTGACCCCGACCTCCACGTCTACAGTCAGTCGGCTGGGCTCCGCTCAGGTGCCCACGACCCCTATCACCCCCTCGGCCGCCTCTGCCTCCTCCCCCCCCGCCTCCTCCCCCTCCACCCCCGCTGTGCCTGCCCCCTCTGCGGCGGCCAGCAGCACACAGCCCATCCAGCTGCGGGACCTGCAGAGCATCCTGGCCACCATGAACGTCCCGGCCTCCAGTCAGGGAGGTGAGCAAAACCGACGCAAAACCACGTAAACCAGGACTAAGCTAACGCCAAGTCTGGACTGTGACAAAAACAGGACTGAAAGGAGCGGTCTTCGCATCCATGGAAGTCCCAGTTGTCACTCAGTGAAGTTGAGCAGCAACTTTCTATTAAAAATAATAAGTTATTACATTAAAAAGCATCTAAGGCGAGACTGTGTATACTGTATGTTCAGGTTTTGAGACAGTTCTCTCTCTTAACCTATAAACTTTCACCTGGAAACAAATAAATGACCTTATCTGTACAATAAGGAGAATTATTCACTGATACAACGTTTATGCATAGAACTACAGTATATGGGAACTTCAGAACCATTTTCACAAAATGCATTTTTCTCACATTGTGGCAACAACATCTGCCCTTTAGTAGCACTTACAGACTCTAAACTACTGTTCAGAGGGATAATATTCAATTCTGTCAATTTAATGAGCTTAGAATCCCAACAATTAGATTTTTGATTTGGTTTCTTTACAGATTTATTCAGTAATAACTTGTTTATTCAAAACCTAAGCAAGATTTCCAAAATCCCTTCTGAACAAATCTTTGTAACTAATACAGCAACAAAATAAGACCATACATTTTAATCTGGCTTTATTTATTATTTTGTTGCTGAAAATTATAGGCAAATTTGGTCATTTTTCTACATAAAATGCCTTATTTTTATATGAAAACATAAAATGACAGAAAACTTGCTGTACATTTTCCCCTCATATGATAAGATAGTTCTTTATTGATCTCACGATGGAGAAATTCACAACAACTCTTAAGACACGATCACACAGGGCCATCAAGAAGGAAGTATGTCTCTCAGCATCTACCAATAAGAAAAACTATATAGACATCTCTTATGTACACTGCATAAAAATAAGATAGACTCTAGTCAAAAACAGGATGAGCTATATTTATATCAGTAAAATACAGCAAAAGTTTAAAAGTAATATCACTCAATTAACATTTTTTTCCTATTCACCTGCAGTGTCTCGCCTTAAGTGGATAATATTGTTGTATAAATTCTTTATTATGTCAAATGGTAGACCCCGGGGCATGTTCCCGCTGTGGTAATGCGCTGATGGGACACATAGACCTGGGGTAGGCTCAGTTTATTCCTGGTTAAGACGAGGGGCTGAGCCTCCACACACTGGCCACAAATCAAGGATCACTGTCTACAAATACTATAGTGCAGCCATTCCCACAGAACGTGCCACGGTATCCCAGAAACTGGACACAAAGTGCTCAGTACCATAAAGTAGGTCTTTGGGGAAGGTGCTCTTTGGTGTTTGGGGAACAAAGACTTAAGAGAATTTAAGCCAGAGACCAAAGCATTCCTCCCACATCATAATTCTCCATTTACATTTTTCAAAAAGCATTTATTTGTGCTGGGCTAATATATATTAAAATATTTTAAAACAGATTACTGGTTTCTTCCACGCGTATCGGCTCCAACAAGGATTTGTCAAGAAGACAGTGCTACACTGTCCCTGTAACAGTTCCATTCTATACAATATGTAATGTTTTTACACCTACATTTAGATATGAACAATAAAACATGCAATAACTGTGGACTAAATAGGAATTTAAAGTAGTATCTTAGAAATACAAAGAAACCTATTATTTGTATGTATAGTAGTATGGTACTTGGGAACCACTGCTACAGTACTAGTACGGTACATCTAACAGTGGGTTATGGCTGCTCTCTACAAAGACATTTTTGAAGAAATTGACAATATTGGTGTATTTTTGTAGACTTTAGCAGGTGCTTTGATCTCTGTTGTGGTCAGTCTTTTCTTTAATTCATCTGAAGGGTCAGGGGATGTTCTCTACTACGACCAAGGACCAGGATCCTTTGCTCCAATAAACTGCAGCCAGTATGAAGTACTTACTGTTATGTATTATTTGGGACAAACAGCATTTACAGAATAGTATTTTTCCAATTCCTTGAGCCTGTATTGCAATAACAAACCAAATATACCTGGAGTTGAAAACAGTGATTGCCCTTAACTTGAGTCTTTGTAAACATAGCCAGGTGCTCTCTGGGGCCATCATTTTGAGGTTATCTTCGTCAGCGTTTACCACAATGACATACAAATGCTGCATTCAATCAGATGTCCTTTATTTTCACCCTGAGTGATATTATTGAACGTTGTAGTGCGGCATGGTTCCACTCCTGTGCTCAATATGGCGCTGTATGCGTGACGTTGCTGGGAACTGTATATACAGTACATGTTAAACTATTTTCTGTAATAACACCTGACCCCCTCCTCTTGTGCAGTGGACCTGGCCAGTGTGTTGACTCCGGAGGTGATGGCTCCCATTTTGTCCGACTCTGAGGTCCAGCAGCGGCTCCTGCCATTCCTGCCCCAGGGCGAGTCACTGCCACAGAGCCCAGAGGAGCTGCAGAACACGCTCACCTCCCCACAGTTTCAGCAGGTCAGAGCCACAACTCAATCTATTCATCTATTATAAAAACATTTATCTACTTTATAGGGCAGTAATAGCATAAGCCTAAGTCAGTCTGATAATATGGTCACTACGGAAATTACGGGAAAAGGCGGAAATGTGTCAGCGGTGTGCAATATCGCGATATCAATGTGACTGCGATATTTTACAAACCATTTCAACGCAGTGTGTTCTATTTAAATTAAACGCCAATCGTAACCAATATACAGTATTTTTCAGCAAATTGTGTCAAAACAAGAAAAAAAACCTAAATCCAGACCAATTATAACTAAAGCTGAAGGGGAGGCACTACAGGTAAAAGTCTTTTTTTATTTTATTTCCGGGCCACTTTAATCTCTTAACATAAACACTTTCACCTGGAAACAAATAAATTGCCAAATTTTCATAATACAGTGTTTAATTAATGCACTGATTGAATTCCATAGAATTACACAGAAAATTGGAAATTCAAATTCCATTTCCTCAAAATGCATTATTCTTACACTCTTGCAACAACATCTCATCTTTAGCAGCACCAACAGCAAATACATTTTAACAATATTTTTGAAGGTTTGTTCATAAGGAAAATGCTAACTTTGCACTTTTTAACACGAATTTTCAACGCGATTCACACGTACTTCCCGGAGACCTTGAAGGACATGGCTTTTTTATTACCATGACATTCATTAACATTATCCACTCCACTCATTTTAAAACACGGTACTATCTGGAGTAAGAAGACTTTAAATGGTATGCCTAAAGTATTCTTTTTTCCCCCAAGCAGATAAATACAAGTAAATACATGAAACCTGAAGAGAACGAAAGGAAAGTTTGTTTTAAAGGAAATTGGTTGAAATTTTGTGGAAAATCTCCTGTGCATTTGCCTTTCACCAATAAGATTAATGGACAAGCAGAATTATTATTTGTAGCTATTAGTTGACACTGTAGACTTGTGATCACATGATATATTTACAATATAAAAAACAATACCTTGTGGTTGTCTTTTGACTCAAAGCAACAAACAACTTCAAAGCTAAAAGAAAATGTTTATTCTTCTCGTTTAGAAGCTGCTTGTTTCGCTACTGCGTGTAATTGGACCTCTTATGACGTAATGTTTCCCGCTCTCCAGGCTCTGAGCATGTTCAGCAGCGCTCTGGCGTCCGGGCAGCTGGGGCCTTTAATGAATCAGTTTGGTTTGCCTCCTGAAGCCGTGGACGCAGCCAACAAAGGAGGTCAGTGGCTACGGTTACACGCAGACCAAAAACTGATAAACAGATCCTTATCTGATTCCTGGAGTTTTTTATCTGATGCACGTGATCTCGGGTAACCAGATTGTCCCATTCATAGAGTGGGGCATAATTTGGAAGTCTGTCACAGCCAAAGCTTCCGTTATTGTTTCAGTGACCCTGAAAGTTGTGAAATGTCTTTATAAAGTAATCCCTGTGAAGAACTGGGATGTTAGAAATGTGTGAGGAATGTTAAGAATGAGTTTGGACTAGATTAAGACTATAACTTCACAAACAGTGAAAGCAAAGTGAACAAAAACATCCCGTACAGTATAGGGCCTGTAACGTCGAACTTAACAATTAATGGAGATTTTTAATTGGGTTAAACTTTGTGAATGACATTTACGTGGTACAAAGATATTGATTTTCAAGTGAAATGTATTGCTTTGGGATCACATCGGCCAAAAACTGGGACACCTGGGACACATCTGGTGAAAAACTGGGACAAAACCATGATTTTGTAGAAAGTCAAAGGCCTCAAAACTGGGACTGTCCCGGGTAAACTGGGACATCTGGTCACCCTAATGTATTCTGATTTCTTACAGATCTTTCACGCCAGGTAGTTCCAATAAACTAAGCTCTAAAACTGAGCTGACAGATGTTAAACCAAAGACCTCTAGATAGGACATCGCCGCAGTAATATATTGGAACGAATGGCATGCTCTGGCGGCCATGTTGTGAATGTCCTTTTGAAACTTGTGCAATGTAAATAAATAGGAAATTTCTCTTATTTTTATGTTAATTCCTTAACTTTTTTTCCTAAATACTGACTGACCTTATATCTAGTCTACCAAGAAAATTAAGAATTTGGCCCAATCCAGGAAATGTTTCTGATTTGGCCCTCATGTGGTCAGATAGGAGAATTACTAAACACACTTTATTTTATTGAAAGCACTATATTTTGGCATAATGAAAACCTTGATTCAAGTCACTAACTCCAAAGGGGTCAGCTTTACAGCTCACGGACTAAAACATAATTTTTTTTCGTGACAACAAGGATGTTGCACAAATCAGCAACATTTCCTGGATTCACCCATTTTCTTTTATTAAAGAGTATGCAGACTTTATGTGTTTATATTTGGCTACATGTTCCCATTGATTTTCCATTTGTAAACACATATTTACATTTGTTTCATACCATTTAAGAATAAGAATAAGCTTTATTGTCATTGCAACAAGTACAACCAAATGTAAAGTGCAGTCCAGTTGGTGTTATTCCAAAACAAAAAACGTTCAATAAACGTTAAAAGGCAATTCATTCTTTAAAATGACACACTCATCAGTTACATTAGGCCTATGGCCGGTTACATTTGACAGCATTCAGTGGCAACTGCACTTGGATAAAGTGCACTTGCCACACACAATTACTACCTTCTCCTTGAAGGTAGTAATTGAAAGAGGGAGTGTCCTGGATGTGAGGTGTCCCTCATGATGGTTTGGGCCTTCTGTATAGCTCTGTCAGAGAGAGGAGAGGGCAGCCAGTCATCTTCTGAGCAGTGTTAATGATCTTCTGAAGCCTCTGAGCCCCCGTGCAGCTGTTGTACTACACACACATGCAGTAAGTGAGGATGCTCTGGCAAATCACAAGATGGCCGCCACGTTTCCCATGTCCTATCAGAATTTTACTAAAGATCGTGGTGTTAAACCCAGAGCTTTAGGAGTGAATGTGAACACATTAGACCTGAATTATCTGATTTCTCTGACACTTTACTTTGCATTATTCATTCATTCATTTGCTTTTCTTCCAGATCTTGAGGCTTTTGCCAAAGCGATGGAAACGGAGTCGAAGTCCGACCAGGACGAACTCGGCAAAGACAAGAAAGACGACGACGAGGACATGAGTTTGGACTAGAAATGTAGGAATTAAGAGTTGAAGTATAGTTAAAGTCGGGATGTAACAATAATTATGGAATGTTGCAGTATATCAACTGGTGAGCTTCTGGGTCTAAAATGCATTTGATGATGGAACATGTCGGAAAAACAAACCTAATTTAATTTTAGAATATGTCCATAGAGATGTTAACTACAGGGTTTGCATGTGCGATACATAATTAGGCCCCAGGAGATCCTATTATTTTATGATACTGTATTTAGTTCTCTGCAGAGGACACTATGAACTAAATAATTGCAGCCTTTTGTAATTTGCTATTTATTTCCATTCAAATTGCAATTTAGATTCTCTGAGGTCACTAATGCAGTCAGATGCATTGTTCCAGCCCTACAGGGATATTTATTTGCTGCTGCTGTTTTCACTGTAGATTATTTATTTGACTAACACTCCATCGTGTGTGATGTGTCAGCGACGCTCTTAACTCCTCCACAACAGACATTTAAATAAACATAACTACACTGTTTTCTGCTTGTAAAAGCTTGATTTATTTCTCCATCGGTAACTAAAGATTTCTACAGGAGCTTTATGCATCAGATTTGTCGACTGGTGAAGAATTTGTATCAACTCATGTTTCCCTTCTTGGCCCAACTGAGTTAACATCAGTAAATATTCACTATATTCACTAGAATATACCACTTAGGCGTGCACTCCGCCTAAGTCCCATAGTAACACAAGTATCTTAATGTTTTTCATTTAGGAAAAATAGCTCAAAGCAAAACGATGACTCATTTATATCCTTTGCTGTATTCTGGCCCAATTATTCATCAGTGAAGCTTTCAAGATAAAAATGCAAAGACAAGTCCATATTTATATTTAAATTGTATTATTTTGGAAATAATCAACACTCACATGTAAAGTACAGTAGTTTCTGACACAAAATGCACATTAAGATAAACATGAGGCAGTGATGTCACTAAAGAACGCTTTCATCAGAGGCACTTTTCCTTTGAAGGAGACATTGTATGCCAAATCACTCATTGAATAAATATATATGTACAGTATATATTATACAGTCGTGGCCACAATTATTAGCCCCCCCTTAAATTATGGAACATTTTCCCAAATTTCATCCAAATGTTTGCAGAATTAATGAAAATGTATCTAATCAAAACATTTTTAAACTTCGTCTCTGGGTCTTCCAACAAGATAATGATCCAAAGCACACATCCAAATTAGTCCAACAGTTCCTCAAGGATACCAAAACCAAGGTGTTGGAGAGGCCCGCACAGAGCCCAGACCTCAATCCTATAGAGAATCTGTGGCGGGTGCTGAAAGTGAATGTCCTTGCTCGGAAACCATGCAATTTGGACCAGCTAGAACAATTTGCAATGGAGGAATGGGCCAAAATCCCTCAGGAGACGTGTGCAAATCTAGTTAACTACTCAAAGAGGTTGTTGTCAGTCAATAGTGTAGTCTTTCTGAGCCACAACTATTAATGGCCAATCATCTTTGCCCTTTTTTGTTTGATCTTCGTGAAACAATAAAAAATTATTTAAACTTATTGGACATTGTCTTTATAGTGTTTCGAGGATAACAAATGCTTGTTGATGGTAATTTTCATGGAGAAATCAAAAGTGATTTTATGTAATTTTAATTGTAAATAATAATTGTGGCCATGACTGTATATATTCGAGCATTGTTCAAAAAAATCATACAGTACATGTGCTTTCTGTGAGCAACTGAAATCTGCTGCATGTTTTGAAATCTCATACATCTAACCTACGCAGGAGATCACAAAATACTTTGGATTATTGGTCATTCTTGATATAATTAGCCTTACCAATGTTTCCTTTTTAGTCGTGACCTCAGGTAGAACAACTGCTGGTGTTTGTGAAACAAAACAATTAAGAAAAACTAATAACAATGTGCAAAGGTGTCAAAAATCATTTTTAAACTCCGACATGAAGCATAAAAGGTCTCCTTCATCACTGCAATAGTTACAATAGAATTACATAGTGTCGTAGTCATTCTGTGAACTGTACAAAGGGGCACTTTCAACAAAGCACAGCACAATCATTACACACATTTAAATAATAAAAATAATTTCTTTGGATTCTCTAAATGTCATTCAAAGCAAAAAATTTCCTGAGAAAAGAAAGTATGGCACAGACAGAACACGGAGACATTCCAGTGCATCGTGTGAACACATCACAAACAACTATTATATTAAATCTGATTTCTACACCTCACAGTTCAACAGTGAAACATTAAAAGGTCACTTATCTAGAAAACATCAAACAACGCTGAGTGAAAACAGGTCTCACAGTGGCTCCCATTTACAAAATCTACAGTATGCATCTGTGTCGTCAAAGTCTCACAAATAAATACTCCTCACTCCAGGCTGTGCCATCACTAGAAAGGTGCAGATGACGAACAAATATCAAAGTGTAGACATCTCCCAAGGTCAGTCGTACCAAAAATACATTGTGTGAAAAAAGAGATTTAAATAAAAGCACAAGTAACGTGCTCAGTAAACATCTCTAACGTAGAGCTCATGAGGTCAATGACAGAACGCCACACGGATGCTGAAAAGGACGGTTTCGAGGCGAGGTGCCAAGCTAAGCGTTCGCCTCACGATTGGTCACTGGTTTTTCCTAGTGTGATCACGGTCAATGCGAGTCTGGACTGAACCAGGACTAAACCAGGTCTAAACAGGGTCTACGGCAAGGACAAACGAACCTGTGTCTAGACCAGAGGCTCCCAGAATATAATACTAAAGAGCCTGTAGTTTAAAATTGAGTTGGAGGGCAGCTGAGAATTTCAATGCTGGTAACTATGGTAACTGTCAAAAAGCAGATTTCTAGTCTTAGTTCATTGCTAATGTCTGCCAATCCACATGAAACAAAAACTGTCACAAAGTTCAATGTCTTCTCTGTCGGCACATATGAACTAATGTCTAATTATTTCCTCAAAGGTGTTCAAAAGTGATGCTGGCCAGTAGAAAGGACCTTCAGCCATGAGAATAATATGGCAGGTTTGTGAATTCAATCAAATAATGATCAGGGAAACATTGGTCAATTTTCTTCTTGAAAATGTCTTTCAAAAACTGTTTGTCTCCCACAGAGTTGTATTGGCACTGGCTCGCAAATTTAAATAGAATTGTATAACGTGAACACAACCTGTTACAAAGGTCCCCACTGTTAAATTAATAATATAGACAAACTATCAACAAATGTTATTTAGATCAAATCAGTTCATTTATATAAAATAACCACATTGTTTACCTAAATAATATAGTAACAAAGTAGACGGATGATGAATATCCTGATGCATTGTGGTAAGTGTGAAAATCAAATTGTTTCATCGGCTTTAGAAGGTGGAGAACTTGAATCGAGATGCATCGTGATGTGGAACTTCAAGTTCATATTTGCATCATATCGGTGGTTTTAACTCATGTATCTTTAATGAATCAGATCGTGAAAAGTGTATCGAGGTGCTAATCGCACCGGACAGAGACCTGAGATTCCCATCCCTACGAATCACAAATCTGTGTTTTCAATTAAGAATTGTATCAAATATCTATCAGTTTATATCCTGACCATCTTGGGGCCCTCAGCTCAGTGTTAAAAGAAATCTACCAAAGGTGAAAGTCTTTTTTTATGATCTCGTCACACTCAAAAGGAGACAGAAATCAAGATTAAGATTTGTGATGCTGTTTCTTTCATTTAAGGCGAGACTTGGGCGAGACACTGCAGGTGAATAGGGGAAAAAATAAATAGAGAAAAGTCTTCTGTCATTTTATGTTTTGATACAAGTTTGGTATTTTATGGATAAAAATTGTCTATATTTTTGGTGACTAAATCTAAATAATGGATAGCTAGGTTTAAATGTATTGTTTTATTTGTTGATATATTAGTTACAGTACAAAGATTTTGGATATTTTGTTTTGTTTTAGAATAAACTAGTTATTACTGAATAAATCTGTAAAATTCTAATTTTGCCTAATTTTTATGGTTCAAAACAAAAAAATTGAAAAATCTCTAAGAACAAACTTTCAAACAGTACAAGAATGGAAGTTTTGGAGTCTGTAGGAGCTGCTAAAGTGGAGATGTTGTCACCACAATGTGAGAAAAATGCATTTTGATCAAATTTCCCATATAGTTCTATGGAGAAAGGTAGATTCAGTGGAATAATTACACTCCGTATTCTAAAGATTAGGTCACGTATTTGTTCACAGGTGAAAATATATATGTAAAGAGAGAAACCAGCCCAAATCCTGTAAATTGCCTGCAGTGTCTCCCCTTAAGTGTAAAACGTACCCCATTGGCAAATAAATCAAGGGCAAATTTTTAAAAACGGACTTATTTGTAGATGACTTTTTGCAGTGTTGGAGTTAGCCATATCCAGGTCAATCTTGCTCACACAGTCACTTCTTTCTTCACAAACCATCATTACTGCGCCTGTCCAAACTGCCCCGGAGCGCGGCGGTTACCCCTGCTGCACCAGTCGCCGATAATGGGGCATGACTTTGCTCTCGTGGAGGTACAGTCCCATCTCCAGAGCCACCAGCACCGGGAACTCCAGAGGAACCAGCTCTCGTCTGTTGATCCGGAAGCGCTCCTCCAGCTTCTGCTCGTGAAGAGAACAACAGCGTGTGTTAGTTTGTGTGAGGAAACAGATATATTAGTCAGTTTGCAGAGAACATGAACCTCCAAAGATGGTTCAGTCCTGTTGTGCAGTTGATTGGAATGTAAGGACACAAAACTAGCAGGGAATGAGATTGAAAATGGGCTGTCTTTTCATGGTTTAGTGGCCTTTAAACATGGCACCAAACTCCCACAATGCATTGCACCATGAGGTCAGTTCAAAAACCCTATATTGAAAAACACATGTGCACGATGTTGGCCAGTAGAAAGGACTTCCAGCCATAAGAATAATATGGCAGGTTTGTGAATCCAATCACTACCAAACAATGATCAGGGAAAATCTGCAGTTATATAATATTATCTCAGTCAAAATGGACCCGAAAACTCTTAAATCTTTCGCATATTTCTGAAAATTATTTCATAAAAAAAAATATTTTTTTGAGAGATTGAAAGTGATCAGAGGTGGTATAGAGCAGAGATAGATGGTGCAAATCAGACTTTCACAGGTGACAGCTGCAGCTCATTGGGCAGGTTCAGACACGTCAGGAGGAGACTTTAGACAAAATACAGGAAGCTATTTACAATAAGAGAAACCCTTTTTTTTGGTTACACTTTAGAATATGGCCCGGCAACAACTGGTAACTACTAGGTAATTACCCTAGTAAGGGGGTTAGGGTTAATTACCTAAGAGTTAGGGTACCGGGTTAATTACCTAACAGCTACTGAGTAATTATTGTTTTTAGATAGCAATTACTAGTAATTACTAGGGTAATTACCTAGTACTTACCGGGCCATATTCTAAAGTGCTACCTTTTTTTTAAAGGTAGAAATAAATAGTACTGTGTGAAAAAATTACTCAAGTATAGTTACTTCAAAAAGTTACTTGCATGTAAAGGCGTACTGCCTCATGTCATGCCCATATATGGAAGTTTAGAGGGTGTGTCTTTGTATTTCCATAGTCAATACAGTGTAAAGTTTATGATACTGAGGGGAGTGGTGTTCTTAGTGTCACCTTCATGAATTCGGGGCGTCTCTCTTTAAGAGTTTTGTCTTCTTAAGAACGTTGTGGTTCTTTTTCTCAAGAAAACCTTCATGAAGGAGGCATGATTTTCTTACCTCATTGGGAAAGGCTTGTTTGGAGTCGATAAGGAACCAGCCATTTGTTTTAAACGGTGTTAATATCCACTAGCCAGACTAGGCAGAATAAGGGCTTTTTAAAAATGGAAATAGAGAGTTAACGTTGTGGGAGGTGTGCCTTGGTTTTTTGTTTGTATGTTTTGTTTGTTTTTCTTAATGTTAACTTGTCAAGACAACTCAAATTTAGATTAATTTGTTGAGTTCAAACTCATCTTGATCAGCAACGCACAGCAAATAACTGCCATCAGCCGTTTGCCAATTGAGCCCATTGAAATCCCGATTAGATGAATGTTTCCAGTTGCTCATGTAGTAAATGTCTCTCTGTCATAAAGCGGAGCACGTGAGTCTGAATAACTTCCTGTGGGCTCCACTCACGTCGATGAGCTGCTTGACTTCTGGCTTCCGCAGATCGCTGCTGATCTTGGCGGCGAGCAGCACGCAGGCCGCAGCCACCAGCTTCCTGTTCTGCTTGTTCAGTCTCCCCTGCAGCACCAGCTTCTCGAAGTAAACAAACGCCATCGCTATGGTGACGGGCTGCAAGGCGCACTCCTCGCTCACGGCGCGCATCTCCCGCTTCAGGCTGGAGGAAATGAGACACGGAAATGTGATACACGTGGTTTTGTACAAGATGAAGGTTTAACACGAGATAGAAGCTCATATTAATAAATGTATCACACTACACTGTAGAAAGTGATCCAAGTATCAGAAGTATTTGCCCCTGATTTGAGTAAGTACAATGATCTGCCAGTGGAACAAGCAAATTTGTACCAAAAATAGTGTCTAATTCCAAGTAAATTTACATTTATTTTCTGATTTTAAGTGCAATACGGTGCAAAAATATTGTTCCACTGGCAGATCATTTTACTGAGCTCCCCAAATATACTTTAAAATTAACTTATTTCTAGATCACTTTTAATTAAATTAAATATACACCCATTTTTAAAACCTATTTATACTTGAGGCGAGACACAGCAGGTGAAAAAATAAATAGAGTGGCATCAATTTGAAACTTTTGCTTGATCGATTAATTGTTTCTCGGATATACAGACTCAGACAGTAAGAACCTACATCAAAATAGTAGTAGTAGTAGTAGTATTTTTGTGAGAAAAAAAATAATTGGTCTCTCTAAGGGCATTTTGCAAATATTTTAGCTCTGATTGTTCCAAATATGAGATAAATCCTGGACCATAATCTAATCAGAGCAGAAAGAGGACTCTCTCACTTTCACAATTCCAGACTGAATTTTAGAGGTTCTTAGCTTCCAAATGAGGAAAGCCACGACAAACTTGTACAAAGAGCTTCCAAAGACATTACCTTTAAGTTTACTCTATCAAGACGTCCTCAAACGGCGTCGCTGTCGCTTCATGTGGCAAAAAGTTTTTTTAAATGACACTGAGGCACCTTTTTGCCGATTAATGGATTACCTAAATGATCGTTAGTGACAGCCCTAATATATTTTCAGTGACCAAGTCTAAGTAATGGATATAGCCAGGTTTACATTTATGATTTTATTTTGTTGATATTAGTTAAAGATTTGTTCAGAGGGGATTTTGAATATTAAATGAATTAATAGTGTAAATTTAAGCCTTGGTTTTGGTTTTCAAAAGCGACTACATTTTCTGTGTGAATAGATGGAGAAACATTGAATCAGTTTAAACACCTTATCTCGACGATTTGGCAATTTTGTTTCCAGGTGAAAGTTTATATGTTAAGAGATTAAACTGGTCCAAAATCTGAAAATATGACTTTTGCCTGTAGTGTCTCGCCTTAACATAAAAGGGAATCTTATTTATACTGTACCTTACAAAATGAGTATAGTCAATCATTCTCTGTGTAATGAACCAACAAAAGCAATATTCAATCAATTCAAAGCAATAAAATAACGATAAAACATCTGAATACAGCTGTGTTTATGTATGAAGTCAAGAAAGAAAACATTACCACTCTATGAAACTAAATATCAAATCATGGTTTAAATTAGCTCGATTGAGAATATTCATCCTGTTTTCAGTGTTTTTTATTTTTAATTATTATTATAATTTTTTCCTAATGTGACCTAGATTAATTGGCTGGTTTTATAACATCTCTGAATGCTTTTAAGGTTGAATAAGGAAAGTGAAATTGCCAATAGGCCAAGAACAAAGTTTTTACCCCATTTGGCAAATAAATGAATCTGAAGTAAGAAGCAATGCATTGGAACAAGTCAAAAAGACCAGAACAAGAGACATAATCTAGGTCAAATGCTCATATAGAAAATGAGAAATATGTCATCTGGTTTGGCTGATACATTTGTTTATGCTTGTTGCTCTTGTGGCGACAGCCCATAATCTGAAATGGCTTTAAAAAAGTTTTGATACACATTTGAAAGTACCTTCTTATTTTGCTGAACGTGAGTTTGATGTAGGGAAACCTTTCTTTGAAGGTCTCATTCATGTCCTTTTTCAGGTCGGATGGTTTCACGTACTCAACAACAGTCGTCTGCAGAAACACAAGAGTTTAGTTTGAGCAGCTTTTCTCTGATTGAAAGAGAGGAGAACCTTTTCTGTGTTTGTGTAATGTGACTGTCCTGTGACAACAGCAGCGCAACAGTGTGATCATGTGGATGCAACATAAAGGCAGCCATTTATTTAGTAGAATCCAAGCAAACACATTTACACAAGGCAAAGATTCTTCAGTCTTCATCTGTACTCTGTAGTTGAAGTGTAGGACGTTTCGATCTTAGTCCAAAGATCGTCATCAGCTTAATAAAGACAATCTTTGGACTAAGATCGAAATGTCCTACACTTCAACTACAGAGTACAGATGAAGACTGAAGAATTTTTGCCTACGATGGACAAGTCCTGTACGACTGAGAACCTACACAAACATTTACACAAGGACTAAGAGGGTTTTCAGTCTTATTTCAGTGAAAAGTTATGACATCATGATAAACATTACATATGTGTGTAATTGTATATAATCTCTATAACTATATCTGTGACTTAATATTTTAAATGGCAAAATGGCAAAAATTTAATCTTGGCAAAATGATTGCAAAACACAGTTTAATGGAGGGAGATGGTGAGTTCTAGTGCAGTGGTTTCTGATCATTTTGATGATTTCAAGATGTAAAAGAGAACCATAAAAAGTTTAAAAATTTAAAATAATGGTACTTGAAATCATTCATGAATCAGATGAATTAATGCTTGATTTCATGATGTATTACATTACTACTACGTTTAAACTCATCAGGAATTAACATGACACTACTGTGACCAATTCACATGGAAACGGTAATTTACCTTAAATAATTGTGTCCTAATAGTTAAAAATATAAAAAGACTTTAGTATAATCAACGCAATTGTCATGAAGTCTTGAATGAACAAAGGATTAGCTAATGACAAAGGATTAGCTAATGATGAGGTCATTACTGCAGTAAGTGTTGTGAATACGTATATTTAGCAAAAACCTTGATAGACTAAAGTTTTTGTAAAAAAATCAAAATGTTTTGTTATTTGTTAATTATCTAGATTCCCATGTGCATTCAATCAATCAATCAATTTATTTTTGTAACGTCCAATATCACAACAGGAGTCATCTCACAGGTCGGTATGGACAAAAACAAATCAATATCAAGCATCAAGAATGATCAAAATGAGTCACACACGAATGAAATGTCACAACCAGATGTAATGTTCCATAAATAAGTAACTCGGACATAACAAGCTTAGAGTATCCCACATCCTTAGACCCTCCTCCACGGCGAGGAACAACCCTTTAAACCACATGGGAGAAAATTAGGAAACCTCGAGGTTTCATCACAGTAGTGATGTGACATGAAGTTATTAAGTTGTAGTAATGCATGAATACGAAACACATTAATTCACGTGATTCATGCAGGATTTCAGGTACCAATACGTATTGCTAAACCAGAT
>OMNZ01129697.1:57994-68774 GCA_900303255.1 Lesueurigobius sanzi | reverse complement strand
TTAGAGTATCCCACATCCTTAGACCCTCCTCCACGGCGAGGAACAACCCTTTAAACCACATGGGAGAAAATTAGGAAACCTCGAGGTTTCATCACAGTAGTGATGAAGTTATTAAGTTGTAGTAATGCATGAATACGAAACACATTAATTCACGTGATTCATGCAGGATTTCAGGTACCAATACGTATTGCTAAACCAGATTTTTAGTATTTTGCTTGGCATTATCTATGTTAAAGTTTTTTTTTTTTACATTGGGGGCACCAGGTCATTTTTGAGGTCTGGAAAGTTTGGGAAACCAGTGAGTGGTTCTGAAACTTTTCAGCACCACGTAGGAAAAAGGTTCTCAGAACGACCAGAATATAAACCTGGTCCCAACAGAACTGTTAGGACCAGGTTTAAAGGTCACAAACTTGTGTTTAAGGTCTACACTTGGACCAAACCAGCTCTAAACCAGACTTAGCAAGACTGAAGTAGTTCTAAAAGGACTAACCCAGAAAACACTAAAAACAAATAAAATGGTCTCTAAATGTAATAAATACAGTCCTATAACTGCATACTATTCTTACACAGATGTACTTTAAACATTTCCGTGGGCTTAGTTAGTACTTACCACATACGATGCAAAGATGAGCACTCGTTTGTGCCTCCCACAGGGCCACTGGGGGTCACTGAGCAGGTTGGGGTCATATTCTGTCTCCTCTGAGTCTGCAAACACAAAAGAGACACAACCATCAGTGCAGGAGAGGAAACTGGGCACGGGTCATAAGGAGGCAATGGGACTTAGCAAATGTACTATTTTGACCTTTGGTTTGTGCTGCATGATATGAGAAACAAAGATAACTGATAACAATATTACTGCAATATTTTATCAAACCATTTCAACACAGAACATTCTTGCACAAAGTCTTTTGTTGCTTAGTTTTTCTATTGTGTCAAAACAAGCCCTAAAATCAGGACCATCACAAGGATAAAATTTAACTAAAATTACAAAAATCATGACTCAAGTTAGTTATAGTATAGTTAAGTTCCTGTGCTTTTTGCTGTGTAAATCTGTCAGATGGAAGGCCTTCGTGATTTTGTGATATATTGTGGCTTCTTGAGATATGGATATTGCGTAAATACTTATTGCAGTATTCCCTTCCTATTTTTATTCGTTTATAGCAATTCACACCATTGTCTTGTAAACAGAGACGGACAATATATTGTCTACAAGGTAATATTGAAATTGTTGTTTGGAAACTATGCAAATTTACAATATTGAGTATATTTTCAATGTAAAAAAAAAAACAAATAACAAAAACGTCTGCCAAAAAAATACACAGTACTTGATGTGTAAACTCTCAAAATATGGTATAATAGTGTTTTTTTCCTGCACTTTTGAGGTTGTTTGACTTTGACAGCATATTTTTACATATTTTTTGACAGTTTGCAAAAATATGGCTTGGTTATCGTTAAGGAGAAAATCCCCCCAAATCCTCCAGATGTTAATTCTCCTCAAAATTGGCCACTCCTACTTAAATAACGTCATAAACAGTTGTCACGTACTTGGGTCCAGTGGTCCCGTGGTGGAGTTGGTTCGGGGGGTGTAGTTTTTCTGATTGTTGCCGCGGAAACGTGCGAGTGGCGTCTGAGCAGTGGAGGCCTCGGGGCCACTCCTCTGTCGCACCAGGGCGTTGGTCGGATACAGGAACTGGGCGTACGATACGGTCTGACAAGAACAAACAACAAGGGGACAGCAGAAGATTGATGGTTTGATCCAGGCCGCGAATAGTTCATAGAGTCTCATTATGTCCTTGAGCGAGACGTCCAGCCCATGTCTGTGGGCTGGATCACAATTCAATAATGTGAACACAACCTATTTCAGTTGGAGCAGGTGCCAATACAGCTCTTTGGGAGAAACCATTTCTGAAAGGAATTAAAAAAATTAAAAAAAAGAAAGCTCAAATGTTCATGTTGAGCTCGGATAAAGCTATTTTTTTTAGCCTTTAGAATTTTTGGAACATAAAAGTAGCTCACGGGTTAAAAAGAGATACCCCAGCCCTACTGTATATTACGCTTCAGGTGATGTTTTGTCATGGATATAAAAATATATACAGTTGTGCTCAAAGGTTTACATACCCAGGCAGAACGTCAGGTTGATGTAAACTTCTGCATTTCATAGAATATGAATGATAACACAAAAACCTTTATTTCACTCATGGATAGTGGTTGCGTGATGCCATTTATTGTCAAAAAACCTGTTTGTTTACTCTTTTCAACTAGAAACCAGCCAAATGTCCCTGATGAAAAGTTGACATATTGTGCATCTTGAAACAAACATATTTTTTTCAGAGAGTCCCATTTTGCCAGAGTCCTGTATTTCAGCTGAAGTGAGTTTTTCTTTGCTCCAGAACAGTTTTCCTGGCAGTTGTTGAAGGTCATGTAAACGTTAGTTCAGGGACATTTGATTAGTTTCTGTTTCATTATGATTTCAAGAGTAAACTCTGTTGATAGACAATAAATGGCTTCGCACAATCACTAAAAAACAGGATTTTTGTGTTATCATTCACATTCTTTGGCCAAAAGAAGAGAATGTAAACTCATGAGCACAACTGTATCACCCAATTGTCTGATATAGAAGAAATTAACCCGTAAAGTAACTAGAAGACAAGATGAACACTATTTTGAAAGTTTTCACTGTATGTTAAACTATTAAACTGTCCCCAAATCTGAACATTGAATAAATTGACTCTTGCCTTCAGAGTCTCCCCATAATACTCCTTGTTTTTCCTCTCCTGTGAATTTGACTTAAATCTCGCTTAATGCCTTTTTTCAGTTTTCCAGTTTATGACACAAACTCAAACACAGCACACAAAGACAGTCCCAGTCGGAGCTCCTCATGTGTCTTTTCTCTGGTTTTCCTCGGGCAGATTTCCCGGTGGAGGAGAGGGACAATGACTTCTGTGTGTGTTTTCATTTTTTTCAGAAAGTTCAATTTTGTCAGAGAGTCCTGTATTTCAGCTGAAGTGAGTTTTTCTTTGCTCCTGAACAGTTTTCCTGGCAGTTGTTGAAGGTCATGTAAACGTTAGATCAGGGACATTTGAGTAGTTTCTGTTTCTTTACGATTTCAAAAGAGTAAACTCAGTTCTTTGACAATAAATGGCTTCGCACAACCACTAACCATGAGTGGAAAAAAGATCTTTGTGTCATCATTCATATTCTACGAAAAATGGCCAAAAGATTAGAAGGGAATGAAAAGTTTTGAGTACAACTGTGTATGTGTTTTGTAACTTTTGTTGTACCTTGCCAAAAGCATCTGGCTCCATTCCCTCCAACGACGGCAGCAGGTCCGTGGTGACGACGGAGGAAAGCCTCTGCCTGTGAGCGTCCATCTTGGCATCGCTGTTCAGAGAGAAGCAGAACCAAGATCACCCCATTTGCAGACGTGCAGCTCGGGGAAAAACCTCACCCTGACCGTGATCATGAGTGACCGCACGGGACAAAGATGGAAGTGGGAATGGGATGGAGCTCTTTTGTACCTGAGGTGAGCACTCTCTCCATACGGCAGCACCGAGAAAGCGGCATAGAGCGACCTCTTGGCACAAATCAGCATGATCCTGGGCACAGCAGCACAGGCACAGAACAGATGGGGCGTCAGTCCACAGACAACATGTAGCCGGTCAACACCACGGCTCGTCCGGAAACACACCACGCCAGTCACTTACACGCAAGGATGGAAAAACATATCCATCTAGCCACAACGCAGGTGACATCACAACATCCTCTAGACGTGCACTTAGATGTGACGGATGAATGAAAGAAAGTGGAAAGAAATGGTGACTTTGTGGGGAGCTAATTTAAACAAAGCATAATAAACATTTAATTTCGGTCAAGTCGAGATTTTGGCGGCAAACGGGAGCCAGTGAGCACTCATCATATACATTTTTTGTGCCAATATCATAAAATAGGACTGGGTGATATGGCAAAATATACATATTTATTATTTCTCAATTTTTACATATTAAAACTTTATACACTATAGATTCATTCATTCATTCAAGCTTTATTAAGGACACAGAAACCTGGTCCATAGGAAGGATTAAAAGAATAATTCTAGTACTGATTACATAAAATTCATAAACATAGACTCTAGTATCATTTAATACACAAATACATTATATTCAACCAAACTCCAACTGCTATTGTTATTGCCAAAGAACTGGCTGTAAACCTGACGATTATTGAGATTGACCAAAGTTGAGATTGTGATCCGGCTCTTTCACAAAGTGTCTAAGCTCTTGCGCTAAACCATAGAATCCATAGCAACCTCAAATAAGCATCTCGTAAAACAAAGATTTGCTTCTAGGGGCATTAGCACAGTGCGCAAACTGAACAACACATGCATTTCAGCACATACTGTACTTGTACAAGGTTGAATCTACAGGATTAGCAGGTTTTAAGCAGAAGACAGGATTTTGTTGTTCGCAAAGATTATGGTATGGTATAAATAACTGCAGTCTTTGCGATTGGAAAACTGTAACCATTCCAGTTGCCGTTTCTACTTAAATGGGACAAATTAAGCACAAAGTACCAGCTACCAGGTAACATTAGCCAAAAAGACAAAAGCCACAGCAACATTATCACAACTAAATAAAAATGCATCCAACATGACACCATAGCATAAAATGACTTTAAATGTGAATGATTCTTTTCACATTGCACAGACAGAGTGACTGTAGTGTGAAATCCTGGTCGCTATGATTCAGAAGAACATGTCCTTATGCAGAGGTTGTGGGCGTTTACATGGAATGGCATTAAAAAGAAAGAGAAACTGATGTTGGTCTGTGGAGATTTAACTAGTCATTCATTCAAATAATGCCACATAAAGCACTATTCATTTTCATAGCAGTAAACCACAGAGTGACAGATGGCAGCACATCAGCCAACGTGCTCCTGTGATATTTTAGTCCTGTTTGTCTGCGGTGTTACTTCACTGTTGCTGCAATATGGTATTGGATTTCCACACGCACCTTTTTCGGCATGTGCTAAGCCACTGGGGTGATTGAATTGACTGGAGCAATCGGTGCTCAGCAGCTGTGTCTGTGATAGTGCTCTATGGGCCAAACTGTCTGAGCAGTGCCTAAGATAAGCAGCTTATTACAATATCAGCAGAATGAATGGGACACTGCTCTGAGAGCCAGTGTTTAAGCCAGTGTGTGTAAAATATATATATAATACTCACCTACAGCCTCTGGTATCATACTGTCTTATACTCCGGATAAAATGGACCTTCTTTGGCACCTTGGGTCCAGGTGAGCCAGACACATTTCTGGATCTGAAACACAAATGCATCAAGTCAGTCACAGATGATGATGTTGTGTATCGTGTGATGATTGTGTGTATGGAGGTTTGTAATGCTGATGTTCGTCCTTGGCGAGTGATATGTCCATCATGGTAAACACAGCTGTTGCACTGGTCTTTTACTCACCTTTTCGGAGGCTCCTGGACACCGCTGGGGACAGGGCTAAGAGCCGGGACAGACTTGACTCGTGCGCAGGGTTGCTGTCCCGCAGACACGGGGGAAATGGGGGACACGGGGATATCAGGAAGCAGAGGCTCGAGCGCACTACCGCTCTCCAAAAACACTTCGTTGGCCCCAACAGTGTTGGTCACTGCTGGTCCGGGAGATATGACCACAGAGGGTCTGGGAGGACTGACCAGGCCAGAGAAACTGGAGGAGGATCCGCTGGTGGCGGCACAGGGCTCTGTCAGCTGAGCCCCAGTGCTCCCGCACTGACCGCTGTCTGTGTCCCGCTGTGGGTCCCTCTGTGGCGGCTCCTCGGCCACTGTCTGTCCGGCCATTCCATCGCTGAGCTCCCGCTGAGGTCGTCCATCCAGAGAGATATTAGTGAGAAACGAGAGAGCCGCTTGTCTCCTTCGGGAGTCTTTGGCTTTTCTCCTCTGCTCGAGGCTCTTGGGTGTTTTGTTGGTGGACTGTAGACCGCACACAGCGGCCGCCATTGATGCCTCTGCGTCCGCTCCGCTGCAGACACCGAACCGGTACAGAGTGACCCAGCCCCCGCGCTGCTATTGGCCCAGACACAGGCAAATGTGTTACTACTGCCGCCTGATTGGAGGAGGCTCAAATATGATAATATCAAATGAAACACTCACTGTGATTGGCCGAGTAGAAATTATAAGAAAAATACACTAATTTAATAGATATATCATTTTGATCTAAATGACCACAAGAGAAGAGATGGGACCCCAGACAAATCATATCAGAACATCCAAAGCAGGCTAAACCACTGCTACAAACACATTAACATAAACCTAATTTACTTCAGACACATGACTGATTTTGTCTTCTTCATCTTATTCTTGAGGATTATAATCTCGATTCCCCAAAAGTGAGAGCACATCTGCCATGAGTGTGTCTAGGGCTAGATTAATGCCGCTAATCCATTGCAGATGTGGGATTTGCCAGTATGAGCCACATTCTAGCATCTTAACAAAAGGAACAACTCCAGTCCAGTAAACACATTGCTCTTTATTTCCACAATTTCAATAACCTTCACTTGATGCTCTGAACAGCAACAGTCTGGAGTGACCAGTTTAAGGCTTTTGTTTCTACTGTAGCTTTGTGTTTGAGGTACAGCTGCTCCACCCGACTCTCTCCACTCTCTCCACAAATACACAAGTACATTTCGAAGGTGTTTCCAATACTGTCATCTCAAACAATTAGCACCATGATGACTCCTGTTGGTTTACTTTACTGCAATGGAAAGATGATGGCGCTTTTTTGTAACAAGGACTTTTTTTTTCTTCTTCAAATGAAAAGGGTGTTCATAAGAAATAGTTGATATTATTTTTATATGTATCTGACAGAATTACGCCTCCACATATCGTACACATGCTGGTTTACACACACGCATTGTTTCTTTGTGGCTATTCTATTGAAAACAAACATATGTTAAAGTCAGCATCACGCGTCTGTTCTATCAATATACCAAGCCTTTGTTGACAGGAGTCTGAAGAGAGATTTTTTTTTTTTCTTTACATTTTTCAGACAACAAAGTACAGATACAGTACATTAGTGACAGCACTGCCCCTTTGTATTCTCTCTATTGTATAGTTAAATTTACATGGAGAAGATAAGTGCCCCTTTGGCTGTGGAACATGGAAATACCACTGTTGGGTTCAGGAAGCATTCACACACCGCTATTGTGCTCAAAGTAGACTTTCTTCCATAAGAAACAAAACAAAAGAATGACATTTAGACTTACCTGTCCATGTCGTGGACAATTTACCACAGACATTGTTGAACGTTCAAAAACACCACAACCAGTGCTCACTTTGGCATATTTTTGGTAATGATTTATAACCAGTGTTGGATAGAATGCTTTGAAATTGTATTTAGTTATTACTGATTACTTAGCTTTTAAATATTCCGTTACTTTGTCCAATCAGGGTACTGTATTCTGAAATACTTTAATATTGATTTGCATTATATTTACATGTATAAATGCAACGTACCATGAATATATATTTTATTTTACTATTTTTATATAGCGCTTTTCTACCTAGAGAAGATACTCAAAGTGCGCGGCAAGATGGGTGAAGTGTCTTGCCCAAGGACACAATGGCAATGTGCATATGCAGGAGCTGGGATTCGAACTCCAGACCTTTCCGATCGACCGCCTGCGCCACTGTCGCCCCAAAATGAGTATTCTAAATATGTGTATTCCGTTACTACACAACATTGTTTGTAACAGGCCAAAACAGTTCCTTTTTAAATATGGGTTGTAGTATTGAAGTATTTCAGACGTCAATGCGCTGAAAAATGTAACTGGGTGAATTCAGCATTTTTTTTTAACCAGGCAAACACATCTTTATTTAGACTTGGAACCATGAAAGCTCTATACCGGATTTTTATTTTATTTTTTAAACAATGAAAGAGGGAGTAAATTAAATTGCTTGTTGTGGTCCAAACTAATTTGTAACTTTTCATTCTACAGTCTTATTTCCACAGTTTACAATATACTGAAGGACAAAACAAAGTTTGTTCCACTACTAGAAAGAAAAAACTGGTATAGGGACTTTAACGCAACTCTGTGTCCACTAATATGTTTGTTGTTGAGATTATAATTAGGTAAAATTCCTAATCTTGCAGCAAAAAGCATGATCTCTGTCGATGTGTGCCAACAAAAACACCCCTGTGCCACATTTTGAGTAGCCCTCATTCATCAGTATTATATAGTCTGAAATCTTTCCCGGATCCTTCGAGATATTTCCCAGATCTTTTACCCCTAAAACCGAGAGAAATAAAAGCCCTGTGCACAGTTTTGATTGAGAGTCTGCAGAATATTACAATAAAGCTTATCCTTTTTCAGTTTTTCATTGTTGTCGGGTGATCAGTGTAGAGTTTTTACTCTTAGTATCAAATTGTTACATAATACAATAAATAATAAATACAATAATAAATAATAAAATTCAATAAATAAATAATTAAAAGAGGTGTGAACACTTTCTGAACCCACTGTAAGTCCAAACAAACTAATGATGCTTGCTCAATAAAATACCTAGTTCACGCTTAGAATAAAGACCTAAGAAAATGATATGGCCCCGAAAACAGAGGATACTTTGTAAACACATACATCTCTCTTGACAAATGAATGTCGTACCACAGGAACTAGCCCAATGACAGCATGATGACGTTCAAAACCTTTACAAATGATCACGTTTCAAACTCATTTTTTACATTCAACCCAAAAGTAGCGTGTGAAATTCCCTCTGCCACGTAACGCAGCGTTTAAAGAGACCTCTTCAACATGAGTGAATAGCTATGGGAAAACAAAGTCCAATAGTTGTGCCGCAATTATTGTAGATTGCATTGAAAAACACAGTAAGGTTTGAACTTGTACACCCAGATTTTGTAGCTGCCATAAATAGTCATGCATGTTGAAGGCCTGTCTCTGTCTCGATACTACAGAAAGATGTGCTCTAGCGCCTTCATTCGGCTTCTGATTGATAGTCACACTGCCACCTGTGCTTTCTCAGTTTCATCGAGAAAAAAAAAACTTGTTGTCTTTAATTGAACAACACTCTGACCTGAGAAATTATACAGAAACAGAAAAATGCACCAACATCACAAATAAAGACACCTGTCTCCGTCCGTCCACTGTTTGTCTCTGGGTTGCTCGGGCCGGTTCAGCAGCAGCCTGGAGCGGAGTCCTCTTCCTGTCGTTTTGGGACAGGGCGTTTTCTCTCAGCGGGTCAGTGACTGTAGACTGCAGACTCACACTGTGGTCTCGTACTCCATCACCTCCTTGGGGGTGCCCAGACAGCGGTACTGTATTCTGGGCGTGACGGGGGCAGCGCTCTCCAGCACCAGGATAGTTTTACGCAGCCGGCGGTCGATGTAGTGTGCGTCCCAGGCTGGGTACTTTTTTCTGGGCAGGTCAATGCGTATGACCGGCCCCTCTGTCCTGGGGGAGAGCTGGGGAGGCGGGGCCTGAGCTCTGCGCAGAGTCCGCACCTGAAACACGTCTCCGTCCACGGCACAGCCCTGCTCTGAGGCCTTAGTCCTCTGCAGAGTCCTGGGGGGGCTGCTCACCAGGTCAGGGGGGTGACTGGAGACGGGAGAGGCCAGCATCTCCACTGGAATGTCCTTCTCCACAATATAAGTCCACCCTGACACCGGCCCGTCGGGGTGCAGCAGACAGTAATAAACAAACATGAAAAAGGTGCCCAGAGCGTAGGTGCTGGCCACCACACACACCAGAACCACAGCATAAAAGTCTGACATACGAGAGCCGCGGTGCAGGAACCAGGCCGTAGTGAGGGCCACGTTCTCCACAAACACGGTCAGGCTGTAGATGAGCAGTCGGCAGCGAGTGCGCCCCTCCCTCACGCTGAACCAGCAGAAGATGTACACGATACCCACCATCATGTTGTAGATGATCTCCTCCCACTTGGACATGCAAAAGTCTGTCTCTCCTTGGATGATCCAGAAGGTCATGATGCACCAGTGCGCCACGATGAAGATGCCAAAGTAAAGCTGGAACACAGAAGCGAACAGCGCGAAGGCCAGAGTGCGTGCCCCGATGGTGAAGAGGTGCCACAGGATCTGCACCAGGACAGACTTGTAGGACATGGGCAGCTTGTCATCACGACTGTCCCGCAGCACTTTCTGATAGGAGGCAATCATCCAGGCGAGCGAGATGAGCGAGGCAGAGGCCGACAGACCTGAGGAGGCGGCAACAGATGGAGAAAGCAATTAGAGACTAAATCTTCCATAACTGTGCTTTCCCCCCCCATTGAACACAAAGTAGTAAAGTTATGAAGGAGTACAGGATGTAGAATTTTCTCCTTGGAAATATTTCTCCTCCATTTGCTTTCTGTCGTAATTAAATGCAAGAGACACTTTTCTCACCAGACTAAAGAGCAGCTCACTGTACAGTAGTCATTCACAGAGAAGTGGATATATTTAAGTTTCAATGTAAAACACTGTATTAGCCCTTATCTTTATTTATCTATTTTTATGATTGACTTGAAATGGATTCTTCTCAGCCTCATAGACCCAACAACCAGTACCAATAAAGTTATTATAAATATTAGACTAAAGTTAGGCTTATAGGAAAAGTTAATGATTTTTTGGCTCTCCCACTGTGTAATTAGGGCCGTAACTAATGATTATTTTGGTAATCAATTATGAAGAAGAAAAAAACATATATAAGTCGCACTGGACTATAAGTCGCATTTTTGGGGGGAAATTTATTTGACAAAATCCGAGACCAAG
>OMNZ01129697.1:0-57974 GCA_900303255.1 Lesueurigobius sanzi | reverse complement strand
AGTCGCTCCAGCCCAAAAATGCATAATGAAGAAGAAAAAAACATATATAAGTCGCACTGGACTATAAGTCGCATTTTTGGGGGGAAATTTATTTGACAAAATCCGAGACCAAGAACAGACATTTCATCTTGAAAGGCAAGTTATAATAATAGAATAATAATAAAATAGAGAACAACAGGCTGAATAGGTGTACGGTATGCTAACATAACACATTAATGATTATTCAGCTACACGAAGCATAAACAACCAACTGAAAAGGTGTCTGGTATGATAACTTAACATATTAATTCATATATAAGTTGCACCTAAGTCGCAGGACCAGCCAAACTATGAGAAAAAGTGCAACGTATAGTCCGGAAAATACAGTAGTTGTCGATTCATTTGTTAGCCGTTTCATCCCTACTCCTAATTTAAACATTGGTTTGTATATGAATAGGTATAATACATAAAAGCTGGTCTAGAATGCTTCTGAACACAGGCCTCCACCTCCACATCCAAGCTCTCGGTTTTAACCATACGCTAAAATATGTAATCACAAGATCATTATGTATTTTTGCAAATCCTGGGAATGACCTGTAAAGTAATTTCGTGTGAAGAGTGTTTGTGAGTTAATGCACTGTGGACACTCACCCTGTAGGGGCAGCACCTCGTTGGCGTAGATCATGATGCTGAGCTGCAGTACCAGCTGGGGGGCGCTCTTGAGGAAGGACTCGAGCAGGCGGAGCATGCTGATGTCTGCGCTCTCAAACATCATGCGCCAGTAGTAGTGCCTGCGCTCGGGGTCCGTGTGCCAGCGGCTCTGCACCCCCAGGTACAGCGCATGCACATACCTGTTGTTATGGAAACAGACAGGTGCAACAGCTCTCAGTTACATGCATGTTGGATTCATAAAACATCTGTTAAAGGTCCTATATCATGCATGATTTAAAAACATTTTAACGATTCTGGCCACCTTAGATGTATAGCGTTTAGAGCTGCAGCTATCGATTATTTACATCGATTAATCGGGTAAGAATTTTACTTGTATTAAAAATCTAAATTTCATGACTTTAGAGCAGAATTTGAAAGGAGTCGTTTCTGATAGAAATAACACCATTTATTCTTAATTTCTCATTAGTTTTTGCCTAAAGAAGCAACATTTCAAACACACTGATTGGTTAGTGTCCTGAGAACCAAAATGATCAATGTTAAACCTTAATAACTTTCACATCATATACATATTACATTTGGACATGTTTACATGTGGAAAAACATTTACCCTACCATTAAAGAGACAGGGGTTTCGTCAAAAAAAAACTACCTTTTATTTATCGTTTCAGCTCTAGTAGCGTTCTCGTTATAGAATACTATTTCAGTTGGAGCAGGTGCCAATACAAACAAACAGTTTTTTAAAGATATTTCCAAAAAGAAAACGTTGTACTTGATCTGTATTTCACAGTGATTCGATTCACAAACCTGTCATTTTATGGCTTTTCTACTGGCCAACATCATGCACATATTTTTTGAATATTGTCTCCACTTTTGGACGCCTTTCTGAGAAAATAATTAGTTCATTTGTGCTGACAGAGAAGGCATTGAACTTTGTGACATTTTTATTTTTTTTTCATCTCATGTGGATTGGCCCAGGAATTACAATTAGAGTAAATAGCAATAAACTAAGACTAGAAATCTGGATAGTTACAGCCATGGGATTTTCAGCTGCCCTCCATTTCAATTTTAAACTATTTAGAATATTGTGATGTCACTTGAACACAACCTATTGCATATTTTATCATTAAAGGGAAAGGGGGAAAGGGAATCTCATTTGTATAGCTCTTACATGTGACTGAAGTTGGAATTAACTGAAAATGATATGTCAACCTTTTCCACATAACCCTGTTAATTAAGCGTAAAACAATGTTGTTGTTTAATTAAATATAATTAATTGTACTAATTAAAACCAAAAACAGTGTTTTACATTTAATTAACAGGGTTATGTGGAAAAAATTGACATAACATTTTCAATAAATCCAACCTTTATTTATTATAGTGAGTGTGCGCTGGTGGGAGCCCGGATTCGAACCCCCGACCTACCGACCATTCAATGTATCACTGTATGTATGTTATATTAATGCACACAGAACACCTGAACTCATCCACTGCTGGTAGGAGTGATACATTATTTATAGTGGAGGCAATTTGAGCACTGAAATCATAAGGATGAGCCCAGTGCGGCTTTCTTGGACCTTAACCACCACAGATGTGACGCCAGCAGGTGGGGAGCAAACGTTTTGAACACTTGAGAGGGAGACGGCAAGAATATTTCTGGGAGTCTGGAATCTGTCAGTGATCAATGCCAAAAGCTGCTTGATGAGATCAGACTTTAAACGCTCTGTTTTTAGCACAGCATAGGAGGCAGCAAATGTCAGAGTTGACCTTGTAAATGCCTTGGTGGTGTGCTGAGCATTTGTCTTGTTTTTGAAGCATGTGGTGATGAACATATAAGTTTGTTTTTGTTAAATCGAGCGCAGACAGCTTACAGCAGGGATTCAAAACTAGGGTGACCAGATTTACCCAGGACAGTCCCACTTTTGAGCCCTCTGTCCAAAACCATTGATTTGTCCCAGTGTTACATACACTCTGCCCCAGGCGTCCCAGTTCTTCACCAGTGCCACGCCCAAAACACTGTTTTTTTTTTTTCTTATATGAAACTGAATTATTTGTGAGTGTGGGTCAAAAAATGTTTTTCAAAGCATCTGAACCCATTGAAAAGCTCAAAAGTCTATCCCCTCAATGCTGTTTGGTCTGTTTTATCGACATTAAACAAAAAAAGTGATGTTTGATCAGTTTAATTGACTGGAATTAAGAATATTTCACCTCAATTTGCGTAATTCTGACTTGTCAATAAAAAAAATCTGCCAAAGGAACAAAATTTGTTCCTTTCAAATTAGAAAAACAAAAACTTATTTCCAGTAAAATGAGATTTGTTATCTAATTTTAGGTACAGTATGTATTATTTTCTTATTTTAAGAGTAAAACTACTTGTTCCATTGGCACAATTTGACTTACCAACTTAAAACTGGGGTTAATGCTCTTATTTCCTGAAAATGTGACTTAGTCTTAGATTACTTTTTGCAGTGCACAATTTGGTTTCCCTACAAAAAAAAAATCCCATTGTGTCCCAGTTTTTAAAGTGGAAAATCCGGTCGCCCTTTTCAAAACCCTGGGGCAGGGATCCAAGCTATGGTCCCCACTCCCCAAAGCTTCACAGGGCGTCCCCAGACCTTTTAGAAAACAGGGCCAAGTTAGGTTGTTGCCATGTTGATGTGTTTATTTGAAGAGTGAACTAGTTCAGCGGGGGGCATTTACTAAGCAATCTCTTATATGATTTGGGGCCCTAATACAGTAAAACACATTATTTCAAAAGCAAAATTTGGTGCGGCAAACCCACAAAAGGCTATACCTGTATGCTATTTCTCAGTTTGCTCTCGCTAAACGACGCCCTATGATTCAGCTGATAGGTACGTGCAGGGTTAGGCAAGCTGTCCTGATGGGGGTGATTTTCTTCCTCGTCAAAGGCCCAGGGGCCAAACCTCCCGATCCTGGCCCAATGAAAAGCACTACTTTCTACAAATGTCAGTGTTGTGCATCATGCATGACCTAACGGTGGATATCATCAAAGGATCAGAGGCATTTTCTATGTGTAAGAATGTTCTACAGTAGGAAAACGACGGTCTTAGATAATGACTTAAAAAGTGCTTGGATTAAGATAATTGATGTTGATGAGAGCCAATGGAACAAGCATTGATTTAGCATTAACTTATACACTTAAAATAAGAAAAGCAAAACTTAAACTGAGACAAAAATGTCCATGGCAAGTAAAAAAAATACTTGTTCCATTGGCAATCTTAATTTAAAATAGTCTAAATCTACTGAAAATCAATGTAAATCCCTTAAATTCAACCACTTTTAAGCCATTATCTTATGAGACAATTACTTTTTCCAGTGTATGTGTACAAATGTGTCTCAAAATGATCTTACAGGGCCGGATTTTGCCCCAGGGCCTATTGAATGGCCCAATATGGATCCTTGTACCCCGACAGATAGGGGCGTGGCCGTTCGCGTCGCCAATGACTTTAGCACTTTTTTTTTTTTTTACTTTGTGTTTAGATAGAATATGGAGGGCAAAAGTATGGAGTAACATTTGAGCAAAAATGAGCAAATCTATGGGGTAACATTTGGTACAAAATGTTACCCCGTATTTTCGAAAAAAAAAAAGTGCAAAAATATGGAGAATAAACACACATGGTCAGGTTTATAACCTTTTATGTTTATAGAACCATATGTTAGTGGAATAATAATAAAAAAGTGCATTACTTCTTCTGAGAATGTTCCATATCCAAGTAACTGCGTGATATCCTTAACTGAATCGAAAATGTGCTGTATATTATGACCATAATAACACCACAGCGTCATGGGTTTGAGTCTCAGTTCTGACAATTTGCTGAATATCTCTGCCCCTCTTCACCCCTTTCAAAAAAGATCCTTTAAAAAAAGTAGACTCGTTTTTCAGGTTGGAAAAGGGTGTTGCTGGGATCATTGATGTACCCACAGGTAAAGTAGGGGTCACAGGGAGATAAAAGGTTAAGAAGCTGTGGCCTAGAAAGCTACAGAATATATGTCGTGACCTCAGCCTTGTGGGTTTGACTCTCGGCTCTGACAGTTTGTTGAATGTCTCTCCTTTTTCATCATCCGCTTTCACGCTGTACTGTCCATTAAAGCTTTTCTTTGTGAAGATATGCATTGGTGAGTGGAATACATGGTGAATACATGCACATATACAGTACTTTGTGTACATTTAAGTAACTGTGCTTCGAAGCGGCTGGTTGCCAGGAGGATGAGCGCAATAAATGTTCCAGTAATTGCCTTTGGGAGATGGGTCAGAGGAGCTCCATGTCAACAAGCACCAGCCCACAAAGGAGTTTGTGTAACCTTTTATTATAGTTCTCCAGCACAAACTAAGGACGCCCTGGGACATAGAGTGGACACCGGGCCGAGGGGGGATTCACTTATCACTACCTTCATTATAAAAATCAATGTGTCAAGATTTAAGTCACATTTTAAAGATGTCCAGGGAGAGATTTACATTTGAGAGAAGACTGAATAATGAACTGCTGAATTACAGTACAAGAATAAAAAAGAGCATGTTTATAGATAGGTGTCTTAAACAGTGGTTCCCAACTCAGGGGTCTGAACCCAAATTGAGGCCAGACTAGGCTGATTCAGAGATGGCATTTTAATGTGATTTTATTATTTATTGTTCTTTGTTGTATATTGTGCTTATTGTATCTTTGTTCACTACAGTATTATTAACTATGGGGCCTGTGCAATCAATATACAATCAACTTGTCACTTGCTTAAAGACTACAGATGGAAACTAGCACCTCTGCTGTGAACTGGCATATTTACACTTCAAATGTTGTCCATGTTCATTCACGCATTGTTCCTATAAAATTAATTAATGAATATAATAGAAATGCAATTATAATTACACAAATTACAGTAATTAATAACACGAGTGAGAAAAAAACTGTTTGTTTGTTTATTTGGTTGGGACAGTGCATGCACATACATGTAAACACACCACTCCAGATTGTTGCCATGGGCTAATTTCCATCCGTTGTCCCACAAACACACAAGTCAGTCACAAACACACCCTTTTTAATCCTGATCTATTGTACATGTTTCTAGTGGTAGGGGAAACCGGAGCACCCAGAGGAAAGCAACGCAGACACGAGGAGAGCATGCAAACTCCACACAGAAAGGCCCCGCCCGGCCCGGGAATCGAACAGCTAGAAGGCTGTGATGAACGAACGCTAACCACTGTGCTACCGTGCCGCCCAGTAACTTCGTGTGTGCGCCTACCAAGCTCATCTTTCATTATCTTTTTTTTTTAAGTTATAATTAAGGTGAACTTTATTGTCCCCGTAGGGAAATTTGTTCTGTGCACTTGACCCATCCGTCGATGCCGCTGGGGAAATCGTCAGGAGCAGGGGACCCATCTCCACATATTGAGCCAGGGTCATGGTCAGAATCACCTGGCAGGAGGATTTAACCTAATGTGCATGTTTTGTAAAAGAGCAGCCCTACATTGAAATGACTTTCATTTTCCTTTGTAGCAGTTTGTTCGTTTAGAAAAGGGTGTTGGGGTCACTGGTAAAATGCAGGTCACTGTGAGAAAAGGGGAAAAACTGGTCTAATAGAGGGTTGACAGGTTTTCTAATAAGACTCCAGACACAGGGACATTGAGGTCTCTGCAAAGGATATTGTATGCTACCTAAAAAAAACTAGAGCATTTGCAATATGATAATTACATCCATTCAAATAGGCAGCGTTTATGTTATATAATTATGTTTCCGTTGGAGCCGGTGCCAATACAACACTCTGAGAGAGAAACAGTTTTTGAAAATTAAAATTGGCAAATGTTGTACTTGATCAGTATTTCATAAGAACAGGATTCACAAACCGCCATATTACTCTTATGGCTGAAAGTCCTTTCTACTGTCACCACTTTTGGACACCTTTATCAGAAATTAATATAGACTTTTATTCATGTGTGCTGAAAGGGAAGACATTAGCCATAAACTAAGACAAAATAATTAGCATTTTGAGGGTTTCCATCGTTACCCACCATAGAATTCTCTCTGCCTCCCACTTCAATTTTAAACTACAGGCTCTCGAGAACGTTGTGCTGTCACATGAACGTAACCTATTGCATTTTCACCGCAATTTCAATTAATTCTGCAACTATATTAACAGTGTGTTTTGTGTTTTGGCTTCAGAGGATGTGCACGCTTTGGCTGTGCACGCTTTGTAATACTATAGCCCGGTCCAGTCTCGTGTGCACTGACATTTAATTCTGGCACTGGTAGCCTGCCCAAAATTGATCCCGATTCAGCTGCCCGACGGTGTATCAGTGACAGAGGCTGGAGACTCAAAACACACACAGGTAATCCTCTTAATGGGCAGGGTCTGACAAACTGAAAGTAACAAACAACGAACACAGGACACGAGGGCAGAGATGGCATTTTACTACAGCCAGCTCATGAACGGACGCTGGCTCCAAGAGGAAATAAGAAATCAATAGTTTATGCACATAACGCTGTCTACAGGGGTGGGATGAGACTGAGGCCATGGAGACACAGGGTCAGTCCAGAGAAAGTATGAATCAATCCTTTTTTTATGGGAATAATCACATCAAAAGTGCAAAAATAATGAGAAATTATACTTTGAAGTAGTTAATTAGGTCAGAAATATCTGCTGCAAATATTACAAAATGTACCGTTTATGAGGTTTTAATATGTATATCTCAGCAGTTTAGAGCAGTACAAGTGTGTTCTGAAATGTATGGGATTCATGTCTTGGTTTAGATGATCATATTTTAGTCTTCTCTCAAACATCAATGCCCCAGTACATGTTCAAAGCCCGGGATGGGAATGGAATCTTGATTATAAACATTCATTCTTGTCTGATAGTTCTCCAAAACCGTGCAACCCTAATCAATATAAATTTATTTTCTCCCGGATGCCCATAAAAAGTGCTCCTTGAAAGCCTCTTCCCACAACTGTTCACTTGGGTGCCTGGTCCATGCTGGCAGCAGTTCATGCCTGTCAAAACTAATAAGAGCACCGTAAGCCAGAGCAGTAGCCCTCCGTCAGCGACTGAAGCTGACCCACAGACCTACTGCCTCCTGAGAGCAGAGCATTAGTGTTGAGTGTGGGGGTCTGACTGAGTAATGCTTATGATGTGGCTTAAGGGAGAGTCAGGACTATAGAGCCCACAGGTGCACAGGGAGAACATGAGGCATATAAGGTATGTTAAAGCTGCATCTTCAGACTGACATCTGACTAACACAGAGAAACAGACATTTCACTTTTCCTGCAAAGGGTAATTGGTTTGGATGAGTTGACTGTTTCCCCGGGAGAGTATTGACCTAAAAGCCCATCAGGGCAGAGGAATAGTGGGTGGAGTCTCTTCACCAAGCCATAAGGAACAATGTTACAATAGAAAGATATGTTGCTATAATCCAACACATTACAGTTATCCCGTTTTATTCCCATTTGTCATTGGACGCACACTGTGTATTAAAATATATCTATAGAACCGCACAGTACAAAGGGAAGATGCCTGACGCCTCTTATCGCCTCCTGGGCGCAGCAGCAGCTTACCTCCAGACCTGCGCCAGCTGAAAGGTGTGAATGATGCCTTGGAAGAGCCACTTGCACACTCTGCAGCAGCCCGGGGCTCCTCCCTCGGTACTCGGCCTGGGTAGCAGTCCGGTGGCGGCAGCGGTGCGGCCAGCGCCCCGTTCGCTGCTGTCCTTGGGGCTGGGGTCGCCCTCCTCTGCTCCTGATGCAGCGACCACGGCCGCAGCTGCCGTGCCGCTCTCCATCGTCTCCATGAAGTCGTAGGCGAACCATCGAAAGCTAAGCACCTGCACAACGACGGACGGGATAATGACAAAGACCAGAGTCAGTGCAAAGAACCAGTAGCTCCTCCGAAGGTAGTAGTCCGCGGCCAGCCACAGGTCTGAGGCCCCGTCCGAGAAGAAGACCAGGAGGGCGCACAGGGTCCAGCAGAAGTCCGCGAGGGAATAGCGCTGTTGGGGTGAGCGCTGCTGGGCAGGCCGTACCTCCGGCCTGGGAGGGCACCCGTCCGGGGTCTCGTTTCGTACAGAAACGGGTGCACCATCAGATTTCGCGGCCATGTTTGTTGTAGGGAAGAGAGTGAGTAAGAGATGGGAAAATGATGGAAGGGGGGAGGGGGGTCGTTCTGTAGCCGAGCCCTCGCCTGTATGAAGTGAGAGAGGGAGGGAGGAGGCTGTGGATGCGAGAGATGGCACTCAACACTGCATCAATCAACCGCGTAATAAGCACACGAAGCTCACATATGCCAACACATGCTTCCCCATGGCTCTGATCACTCCATTTTACTATTTTATGCAGAGATATTTCTTTAGAAGTCCGACATATATATATGCATGATGGAGGCTTGGATGGTGGAGAAAAGCCTGTTCAAGTCATTATCCTGGCACATTAACCACATCTGGCACTGCTGTAATTCCTATTCGTTTTTGCATCAACGTAGTTAAATGTGCTTCCCCAGGCTACAAACAAGTCCCATTCTGCATACATATTACAAATTGACACCCATTTTACCACCTAATAGCTTTGTTTAGACACACATGGGATAACATTGGTGATTTGGTTCAGAACCATGGTGCAAAGATGGGAAAAAAAGACACAAAGTAATGAAAATGTACTAAAATTTAATCATTCATAAAAGTTGGAAAATCATCTGTGACAGGGTAACACAAGAAGCAACATTAGAATCGGTTTAGTACAATATATTTAAGCTTAAGACAAATCGCACACACCGCTCCCCCATCAGTCTATAAAATACTAATCTGTCTTAGCTTTATTATGCAAAAATGGAAGGAAGTATAATATATTATGGGGAATATGGAAGGCTTGCAGCTCAGAATATAAAACAAAGTCACTTAGGAAAAGATGTTAACGATGCACATCTTCTTAAAGTAGTAACATTGACTAATAATGATACCTTTTTGACAGTTAGTGCAGTTATGTATGACAAGGCCAACATTTCACATGTTTTTTCAGTTTGTAAATGCATTTTCACAATAATGCCAAAGGTTATCTGTAATAAAACACTTTAGTATCCAAGTTGTTGTTTTTCTATAACCCTCGGTCTCCTCTTAAGCTTTCTTTCTTTTTTTTTTACATAAATGATTTCAACAAAAGCAAGACACCTCGGAAAAGAAGGAGAAACAGTTGTCATAAGGCTGACGTTACAAAAAAGTGGGAAGAGAACGTATGTGCGCCCTCTCCTGCCATCGAGCGAGTGGTTTTACATCCGTCAGCCGTTTCCAAATGTATGTTCTGGAGAGTATACACTGGCACAGTCCACTGGGAAATAGTTCAACACGTTTCTGGGAAGAGGGAACAGAAATATAATAATTAAGTCTCAATATACAGCAATGACCGCAGCAGCAAACTTCACAAAATGCTGTTTTGGCTTTCAATACTGCGAGAGTTGTTTGGTCCCGTCTTTAATTGACTAGTTTTTATTGTTTTACATATTGCTTTCACTTTTCTCATATTTTTTAGCATATTAATTTACATTCATAGGTTTTATTTACTCATTCGTTTCATTGTTTTGTTTTTAGATTACCGTTATGACCTTTACCAAAGGATTATTTTGAGAATCAGTTATAAAATATTTAGTCTACGTGCAGCTCTTCAGAATCTCTTGAATACAAGATGTAATATAGAAATAAAGTGGAATATAAATAGAAAGTGACATTCTGGACAAATTATCAGCCGTGTAACAGCCACTTACTATTTTCATTTTCGTCCATTTAAAAGTCTGATGATTTGCGTCAAAATATCACAATTGCATCTCTAATCAATTTACAATTACTGACTAAAACCAATGTCTGGGTACAGAATTTTTCAAAGTCTATAGACGGCAACAAAACAGGAGGTGTGACACTTTTTGTCTAGAACACCAGATGGCGCTGCATCATTTAGTACCGCGCAAAGATTGTGCCTCCCACACTGGGTGTACTGAAACTGTACTGGCTTTTTTCCAGAATATTTTGATACAGATTATTCCAAGCTTGCCACACACCACCTGCTGAATTTTAAGTAAAAATGTTGTACATTTATGCTGAAAAAGAAAGTTATAAAATGATTGACAGAACATACTAAATAGGCTCCCTTTTCACCCAACAATGATAAATTATATTTAAGATTTGACTAGATATGACAATTTTGGGATATTTATTGAACACTGGCACAAATGAGGACATGTGCGAAGAGGTAGAGTAACTCTTCCATAACTGCCTTGCAACTATACTGTACCAAAGGGCCATGAGCTAGACCCAATCCAGTGGATTATGAATCATCCATCTTCCTATACCACTACGTCGCATTTGAAATTCTGAACATTAAAAAAATTCTACATTTTTAAAAATATGTATCACAAATATTTCAACATCCTAATGAATAATAAAGAAGGAGGAAGTCGCTCTTAAAGTGAATGTATTACAAATGTAATAGAATGCGTATAATTGACCTTATGTGCCTGAACTTTGATGCAACTCAAAAATATATGTTTTTGTAATTCCTCAAAATTTCTCAGCAACAATTCAGTCTTGCAGGATTACAAGGAGGGGCTTCCCAGTCCAATCAGGAGGAGGTTAAGATTTCTCTCATTTTGCAAACTTGCATCACATTAGTGACATTATCTTTACATTTAAAATATCAAAAGATTTGTTACCATTCCTCTAAATAAAGAAATGAGGGGATCATTTGATATAGAAGTAAATTGAACACAACAGGCAACTCAATTGTCAAGATGACTAAAAATGTTATCAATACACACAAATCAGATGTTCATTTGTGTATTCTGGATTAACTTCAAATTCATACATTTGAGAAACGTCCCTTTCCTTTTAATTATACTATATTTAAAGTGACATTGCCCTTTTTTTTGCAACAATGCCCCACAGAATCCCTGTTACGTCTGTAGTATTTCCCGTCCGCTCACCTGTCCTAAAGCACTGGAGGTTTTAGAGCAACGTGCAATTTGACTTCTTTTTTGTTTTCTTCTCCATCGGCGTTTTTCTGTTGATCTGCCGCACCAGGTCATAGAAAATCTGGAACCAAAAAGCCCTTAGTTCAGTATATTTTAAACCGTTAAAACCACAACAGATCATTACGTCTTTGGCCCGAGCGACTCACCTCATTTACATTGATCTTTGATTTCGCTGAAGTCTCTAAAAAGGCACAGTTGCTCCACTGACGGGCCAAATTCTGCCCCTGCTCCTTCCCCACCACGCGCTCATCCTCCAGGTCGCACTTGTTTCCCACCAGGATCATGGGAACCTAAAGAGCAGCAGAGATCATTGATAAGCATTGTTATTTTACATATATGATGCATAAGTACAGCTTGTAAATGCAATGTGAAATTTAAGACATTTTAAGACCTGAATTGCAAAATTTAAGACCACGTGAAGACGAAGACACACATGGTGTAACTTCACGTCAAATTGTATATTTAAAACAAAAAAAACGATGGTATGAACATGAGATAATTTTTTTTTAACCCTTTTCTTAAATTGTGCTCCTTTTTTATATTGCCTTTTTTTGCCATGCAAAATGTGCCCTATTTTTATCTTCAATAATTCACTGAAAATAGTGCATTATTCCAAATACTGTATGTGTTCATATTTTCCTGCATGACATACAGTATAACAGCAGGGGAAAAAACAGATTCAGACACTGGAATAATGCCTTCCATCCATCCAGATTAGGCTACGTCTGGTGCACAAAGGAAAAACAAAACACGTCTTTAATGTCTATGGTTTTCACATCACAGCATCGCCAAGCAACTGCATCTCAGTCTACACCACTGTGTACTCACACCCCTGTCCCCCACTTATAGGAACACAGGGACAGAGACATGAATAATACTAACAATACATTTTTGTAGTAACTTTTACGGGCCAGCCTGCCGTGAGAAGGCCGTATCCAAAAGGACGCGCTCTCAGCTGCATGTTAGAATGCATCCTTCTGATTTACAGATAAAGTGACAGCCTCTGAATGAACAATGATTAAAAAATTAATTTACAAAATTTTACATTTTTTAATTTCAAATTTTAAACTTTTGTTGGAACCTCTGACTGGCAGTATGGAGTGAAAGACTGGGCTGATGAGGAACTGAAGTATCATTCATCCTAATCCAACCCGTTTGACGAGGATACATTAAAACATAATTACAAGCTCAAAATGGTTATTTTTAAGGATATACAGTATGTCCTATAAAATAATGTGTGTGCAAAACACAGGTAATTCTGGGCCTGGACAGATGCTTTCTGGCAGAGGCGAGTGAAGCAGGTGATAAAAGGTAAAATAAAATCTGACAGAAAACGTGTTGGTTACATAGGATAACTAAAGGAAAAGGTTGAGGTTTGTCTTTTTTCATGCAGTAAATACTTCTGACAATCGTAAAATGGTTGCGTTTCCTTTTTCTCTCATAATAGAAACATGATGCCGCTGAGAGATGACTGACGAGTGAAAGTGGCAGGTTCTTAACAGCATTGACATTTGCCGCCTGTTCCTGAGCCGCCCCCCACTGAGCGACTGTAACCAGGGACATCAGCCTGAGAGGTCTGAGGATTATGTAAACAGCATCAAAGGTCATCACCGAGGAGACTCTCTAAATTAAACTTAACCAGTTAGCAACTTGGCAATGTACAGTATTAGAACTATTCTGGGAGTCTCGCAGTATATGGAATATAGGAATATGTACTATATGCATTTTTAGTAGATAAATATATATATTTTTAAATGTTGGCCTGGAAAAATGATTACGCAACTAACCAGTAACAGAATCACTGCCCTAAAACACTATCTGGGAATCAGACCCAGGACCATCTTATTGTAAATTGATTTCTAACCACTATGCTTGATATTGATAAACTTTAGACCAATCAGTTTTGACGCATGGCAAAGAGTCACCTCCATTACTTTCTATACGAAAGACGGAAAACAGACTTTTGCACTTCTGCCATGACACAGACAGGTCTCCGACACCTGAGTGACAGAGATCGCTGTAAACTTTGTTGCAGGGACAAAAAGTGCAGCAGAAAAAGCTAAAACAAGGTCAGGACTCCTGTTTCAGTCTGCGCAGGGAAACTCCTGTCTGATGCCAACTTGCTATTAACCTGCAAAAAATAGAGCCATGCTTGATCGATGAGTCTTATTTACCGATAACAAATCATGTGTTTAACCGCACCACGTTTTAAGAAATGTCCTTTGAAATGTTGTGACGTGCTGCGTTCCAGTGTGTGTTAAACTACACACGCATCAGGGGCATGCTGTGTTCTGGCGTGCAGAACACAGCGTCTTTCTTCAATTCCTGCAGAATATCAGCTTTTTTAGTATAGTATAGTTTTCGTTTGGTGGTGTGCCTTGTGATTTTTCTAGTGTAAAATATGTGCTGTGGCTCAAAGGGGTTGGGAATCACTGATCTAGATCAACTAGACTAATCAATGTGCACTGATCACTCGGCTGATTATTATCTAAAAACTAAAGCCATCTAAAGAATTTAATTACAGTCATTTCTGTCAAAGGGTGTGACCCATTGAAAACGCTCCTGCAGCCCACTTTCTCAGCCCTCAATGCTGTGTTGAGAACCACAGTGTTTAAGTCTGACTCACGTCCTCTGTATCTTTGACCCGGAGGATCTGTTCCCTCAGGTCCTGGAGGTCGTTGAATGTGGACTGTGCTGTGATGGAGTAAACCAGCGCGAAGCCTTGGCCGTTTTTCATGTAGAGGTCCCTCATCGCCGTGAACTGCTCCTACAGAGACAAATGAACGCACAAATGTCAATATCAAACTTATTAGGACTTACGAGTTATTAGACACTATTCACTTGAAAAAAAAGGTCTTACGGTGCCAGCTGTGTCCAAGATTTCGAGCATGCACTGCTGGCTGTCCACCTCAACTTGCTAATTCAATACAAAAGAAGATTATTGCATGTGTTGAAATAACAAATTTAATAGAAAACACAAACTTCTACCGTACCTTTCTGTAGGAGTCTTCTATTGTGGGGTCATATTTTTCAACAAAAATGCCTTGCACAAACTGGACTGTCTGAAATGTGGAAAAGCAGAACATTTGTTAAAATTGAAATAATATACGCTCTTCAAAATGTAAAGTGATTAACTCAAACAATTTAAGATAAACAGTAGTGATGAGTGAATGAAACCCACTCTGTAGCTTGTTTCTTCCTGAAACTAATTGCTTCGAAGCTTGTTCCACCACAATGGCTTCAGTAATAATGGCTTACTTGTATTGCGCTTTTCAAGCCTGATTACCAAGTTTCTCAAAGTGCTATACTGTCATTATTCATTCACTCCATACTCAGTGGTAAGATAAGATAAGACTTTATTAATCTCACAATGAAGAAATCCACTTGTCACAACAGCTCTTAGGACAGGATCACACAGGGTGGTGAAAAATGTCAGGAAATGTGCCATCAAGAAGAAAAAATAACTTTGTAAAACAGGTAATAATAATAATTAAAAAAATATATATAGTAATGTCTCCTAGCATCTCTCTGTAAATATACTATACAAACATCTCTTATGCACACTAAATAGGATTAAAAATAAGCTTTATGTCGAATTGGGCAGGATGTGATATGTATGAAATGGAGAATAAAATATTGTATCAGAGTTATCATTGCAGGTGAATATATAATAAATAACATTGCAGGAATTGTAAACTTACTTACTTTACTTTATTTGTCTCCCTTGGGAGAAATTTGTCTCGGACAGAGGACATTAAGCTGCACATTGCATAGATGTTATTGCACATATTAAGTATTGTAAATGCACATAGAACTATACAGTAGAATTGTACAGTCTGACAGCGGTGGGTAAGCTACTATTGTCGCCACAGCTGCCCTTGGGTTTACTGACGGGAGCGAGGCTACCAATTTGCGCCATCTGCCCTCCGACCACCACCAGTCTGCACCTGCAGGAGCCGGGATTCAAACCCCCGACCTTGTGATCATGAGACAACCTGCTCTACCATCTGCGCCACTGTCGTGGTTCAATGTGTCCAAACGTTATATTGCCTCAATGTGAGCCACTGTCATTTGCTTTGTGTCATGTTGCCTTGGTTTGACAGCTTTGAGCAGTGCAGCACTAACCCACGGCATATTCTGGTCCTTCATTTGGCGATAAATAGTCTACATTATAAATAAATGTGTGTACATTTCTTTCGTTTCCCCATTTAACATGTTCATGTGGTGCAAGCTGTCTTGCCTGGTGCTGGGAACCGTGTTGAGCACAATCTACAGCAAATGGTTAAATCAGCTTTGACTGAATTGAGTAAAACAATCCACAAACTGAGGCCCTGCCGTCTGTGGAGGCAAAATGTACTTCTAAAACTGCTATAATACATTGCAGTAGTACCAATTATATTTCAGCTTCATAAAACGCTGGAGATGCATGGCAGAAAAAGACCCCTCAGCCTTTGGGGTTAGGTAATTGCAGTATTTAAAATTGCGATCTCGAGTCGATATCGAGCCCTAATTAAAAGTTAATAGTTTAATTTTCTTGATACAATTGTACGACACATGTCAGTCTAATATAAACAGGTCTTACCAGTGCAGATTTCCCCACGCCTCCTGATCCCAACACCACCAACTTGTACTCGCGCATTGTGACCACAGACACTGGGCAGCACAGGAAACTGTTGAGGGGGGGGGAATCTTTAGAACATACCTGTACAGGTCAAATCTACAGGGTCAACAGTTTTTGTAGCTACAACAACCAGTGAAGAAAGTTCTCGATGCAAGTCCAAGGAAGTAATTGCTGACATTGGGATGTTAATTTATTTCAGCCATTCAAATTACAGTTATAACAATAAATCCAATGAAAAAATCCCCAAGTCTGCTTCATATCCAATGATACAAGTCTGACTGTAATACTGTTGTTGACGTCTACCCAATTAACATAAATAAGCGGGAGGTTTAATATGAAATGCTAATTAGCTCTAAACGTGGGACATAATTATTCCAGATTAAACTCGCCTTTGAACGGCTTTCTGTCAGATGTCGAGGCAAATACAACAAGAAGAACTCTGTCGCCCTCGATTGGCATTTGCAATTCTAAATACAATGCATGAAGCAGCAGAAACCCACAAAGACTCTCCACAATGAGCCTCTGTCCTGATCCTCCTCTACTCAAGATCTGCACAATCCAACCCCACAGCTGTCGTTAACATGCAACCATTCATGTGTAGGCCAATTATTATACCATTTATAATTAAATAAAAAGGGTTACAGAATCTATTACGTCAAATAAAGGCTAGACAAACTTGAAATTATCAACATTTTATCACTTTCTTTATTATTTATTCTTTGAAAACTATTTAAACATTTAAAAAGGCATTATATAGATTTCACTTTATCTTGCAAATGATTTCGGTTTACACATTTGAGCATGTACATTTTTAACACCATAACTGGAAATTGCAACATTATACATCCCAGTGTCAAAAATAGGGCAATATTGACTTATGGGAAGCTAAAAAAAATGAATGGTCATAAGGCTGCACATAATGAGTAAACACACTGTGATATTCAATAACTGCTGTGAATATTGTGATGGTATTATTGCTTTACTAAATCAGTTTGATCAATCAAATTTAAAACTAAAATTTTAAATAATTTGCGAAGAGCCCACCTTTTATGTACACAGCGCCTCAGAAGACAAATCCCTCTACATCTGGGGATGGTGGATCCTCAGCTCAGCGAACAGGTGAAAGGCGAGGGAAGTGGTCAATGATCTGCACCAAGATAAAAGAATAAAAATGTGCACTATTACAACAAAACACCAATGAGCACTTCTTATATAATGCCATGTTGGAAAACAGTGGTTATACTAATAAATGTTGTCATTATCAGTTTAGCAACCATTTTCTTTTGCCAGCTCATCTGCTGTGAGAGTCAGGAGGCAAGCTGTCACATGTCCCAAAACAAATAAAACTTTTTTTTCCCCAAACACCTTGTTGCTAGTAAACACCAACTCATTTTTTTCTTTTTAAAGGGTACATATTTTAGAGGGGTAAAGCAAATTATAGCATCAAATCTACAGCTCAGACAGAGGGGAGAGGATGTGTCAATATTCCACGGGGCCTGAAGGGGGCAAAGGCATCTGTAACTTTTTAAGAGGAAATGTAAACTCTAAAACTTCGTGAAAATAATTCATAAGTCCCAGTACGCAATAATGTGAGACGCATTGGCTATACTGGCAACAAAAAGGAGTGTGTACAGTGACCTTTGCGAACTTTGAGAGACATTTATGAACTTGTAGCTAATGTGGAGTTTATTTCGAAAGGAAGGGTGTGGCTATTAGTTTCCTAATGCTGCAGTAGTTTACCAATATCGGTGTTTTAAATAAAATAAAACAAAAATGCGAGCGACAATGTACAAGTAGTGCAAGACACGTGATCGTTTGAATAAAATATAAACACGTTTTGCGCATATGATAGTAGCATAGTTGGCATGTTTACGAGTAAGGCAAATGTTTAGCACAGTTAGCAACATGGTAAGAGTTGAGCCCAAGTGATCATACTCTAAAATCGTATTTAAAAAACAGGACATCAGAACTGTTTCACAATATATATATGAAGGAATACGCTGAAAGTAGTGTTAAATGTACAGGAGACAAGTTAAAGCGGCTCACTTGTAGCTAGCATTAACATCAGAGCTAAAGTTAGCTAACCGCTAGCTTTGACCAAACTCAACCATCCACAACATTATGGGCTCTTTAGGAAGGTACAGGGCGATCACTTTAGTCAGCTGCTGCAAGCATGTATATACGATCCATCCTCTTACTAAAATACACATTTCTCAAAAAAGTCATGTAAACCGGTGTGTGATCTGTCGAGAGTTATTAGCTGGTGTTAGCTGCGTAAGTCCAGGCAGTACGAGTGTTAGCTTGTAACATGAAGCCCACAAAACGCCAAAACGAGAGCTAATTTCAATGGCTTAATGGGACAGATTACATTGAAGAAACGTCGCTAACAGTGAGTAAAGTATGGGATGTGTGATGTAATGTATAATCGCTCATTTTAGAGCAGGTAAAGCAGAGGAGGCACTCACCGTGTTCCGCTGTGCGCTCTGAGGATGTGCCACAGCTGTAGGTGATTGGCACAGTCTCAGCCTATCACCGCCCACCAACACTGGCCACAGACTTCTCTTTCAGCTTTCATGTGGCGGTACACAAGCTTCAATTAGAAAACTGATCATTAATAAACAAACAATTCATATATGAATATTCTGTGGGCATAAAATGTGCCTTCAAGTCAGTGGTTTTCAACTCGCCTAAATTAGACCTAATAAACATGATATTCAGATTCAGTTTGTACACATTTATTTGCTCACAAAAAACACATTCCTAACTTTCCTCACACATTTCTAAAATCCCATTTCTTCATAGAGTGCGTTTACATGCGCTTGAGTATCCTGGTTATTCATCATATCCTGGTTATGGCAGTATTCTGGATATGATGTTTACATGCGCTCGGAGAAACCTGGAAACTCATATTCCTGTTTACATGGGAAACAACAGTATCCTGGATATTTAGGCTCCAGAGGGGGGCGGGGCTAATGACAAATATGACGAGGAGCTAAACTCTTTAGCATGTTATTAACACTTTGTTTTTTAACCCATTTCTCTAAACACAGGGACGAGAACTATCTATTTAGTTCAAAATCAGCTCCAATGACACTGGAAGTACATCCTAGTCCTGCTGCTTTATCAAGATGTTTTGTTTATTTTGAGAAGATATAAAGGTCGCACAAATTCCCGCCGTATTTGTCACTGTACTTTGCACATGCTCAATACGTCAGCAGCCATGAGAAACCAGGATACTGTTTACATGACCCAATATCCTGGATACTGTGGGAATATCCCAGTGAGAGTATCCTGGTTTCTAATAACCGGGATACTGGCTTATCCAGAAAACTGAAAGAAGGATATTGTGTTTACATGGACACAGACAAAACCAGGATACTTAAAATCCCCATTAATAACCAGGATACTCGAGCGCATGTAAACGCACTCATAGAGATGAGTTTGGAAACACATTTCACAACTTGCGGGGCTTGCCAGAGGTGGGTAGAATAACCAAAATTGTTACTCAAATAACAGTAATATTACTTAAAAAGAAAATTCAAGTACAGTTAAGCTGTTGAAATAAAGTAAAAAGCAGCCTACTTGTATAACTCTGTATCAGACCCATGAACATTTAATAACTGTATCAGACTAATGTAAACTGAATAACCTGCACTGCTCTATTTGCACTATGTGGTGTGCTCACACTCACATTTGCTGCTAATGTACATCTGTAAATTCACCATTTATGCTGCTGTCTCGTATTGTGTTAAATTACTATTTTTATTAGATTTGTTTTCTATCTTATTCTATTTTTATTATTCTATTTTTTATTTTTTGTATACCCTTTTTCCATAGTTTATTATTTATCAATATTACAAGTTTATGTTTCATGTTGCACAAGCCAAAGAAAATTCCTAGTCTGTGAAACCATTGGCAATAAATTCTATTCTGATTCTGACACTAGTACTTTAGTATACTACTGAGTAACTGACTATAACTCTGATTTATATAAATTTGCTGAATGTCTGATATTTTATATCCATCTGTTGTCCCACACCAACAGACTCATTCATCCTGGCCTATTGTACATGGCTATAATGTAAAGTATACCCAACATTATATTGGCTGTGTTAATGGGATAATCATAGCCTATTTGCTACTATTTTTGGCAAAAAATACGTTTAAATGAAGAAACTGAGGAAAGCTGAGACAGTATATGTAGCCTCATATGGTGCTAAAAATATGTGAAAATGTGACTATGAATTCATGTAAATATACTTTTATCACTCAAAATAAAAATACATTGTAGACAAACTCTTTGGGAAATTGACAATTTCATTCACAATTATTTGTTTTTTAATTTGAAGTGGCAAATATCAGGCCTTATCTTGGGCCAACTGGAAAGAACTGAAGGTAGTGAGTTATCAATCATCATGCGCCTTGCCTTGTTACAGGGCAGTTTGGCTCCACCTTCAGTGAGAAGAGTGCAACTGCACTCAAAGTACTTTTGAACTGGAGTAAAAGTATTTTTAATAGTAGTTTACACACATGTAATTTCACAGTGACAATCTACAAAGAAGTGTTTAGTTGTTTAGTCGATTAAAGAGGAAACCTAATTGTGACTTTCATACCAGTTCTGCAATTGCAATTAGATTTGCAAATAAAGACCACATGAAGAAAATATTTGTTGTTTTCTGATATTTTACATCAATAATTTCAGCAATATCAGTAATAATTCTCCCTTTTTATTTATTGTAATTGATGATAAATTTGTTGTTGATTTTTTTTTGGTGGTGTTTTTAGGTGAACTTTGACCTTTCCTTTTTAGAAAAAATAAATACATAAAGGCCCTGTTCCTGTTTGTGTTTACTTTGCTTGCTGTCATTTGCTTATATTTTAAAATTGTTGTGTCTAAACTAATTAAAATAAAATAAACTTTCCAAACACATTTTTTCTTTACATTCCAGGGGATGGGTTTATTTATGTACATTTCACCACTTTTTGGGGACACAATAACACCAATACCACTACCTTGCCTGATAGTTCTTGAGCAAAAAAAAAAAAGAAATCGTTATAATTATGCATGCACAATGTCTTTCTACAATGTACAGAACGAATAAAGAAACACATTTAATTCCAGGAAAGAGCCTTCATGGACTGCCACACATGTGAAAAAAGATGCAGCTGTTATTGAAATCTCTGCATCTTCACTGTCCTTGAACACCTCACCCCCATGTAATAGGCTACTCTGTCCTTGGCCTGGCTCTAATGTGACATATGGTTTCTCTGGACTCCAATAATGGAGCTCTCCTGTCATTACATCACCTTCACCTCCTTCACTGAAGAGAGGGAGCAATGATTAAGGAGGCAGCGGCCTTAACGGAGAGTTGTATGTGTGTTTAAGGTATCCAGTGTAAATTTTAGTCTTTTAGTTTTATTCCAGATTTAATTAGATAATTCTCTTGGATCTTTGTCTAGTTTTTAGTCGACTAAAATAAATGTAAATCAACATTAAGTTTCTAGTATTGTATTCTCTGTTTAATGGAGCTTCTCCCACATGAACAAAGCACAGACCTGTTTCTTTGGTAGTGAATTTAAATATGAGGATGTCATAGATGTTCACATGTTTTTAGTCCCTTTTTTTTCATTGTAGTCTTGCTAACTATTTTTAGTTTTAGTCAGAAAAAATATTACTTCGACTTGATAGAAAAGTACACTTCTTCATAAAACTACTGCACATTTATCTCTTTCAATATCAGTGTGAAATTCTTTTACTTTTTACTTGGACTTAACTTTAACCAAACACAGGGATGGTTCGCACCAAGACAACACGTACAGCATCCATTTATGTGCTTATAAATGATCAACAAACGATTAGACAAGCTTTGTAAATGTATAGTAAGTAATGATTAATTACTTACAAATGCTTTTCAAATGTGTTACAAATGTATACAAGCGTATGTCAGTGCTTTTCAACTAGGCTTCTAATTAATACACCTCTACAGTATATGGGCACCATTAGTTTAATACACCTCTCTATGGGCACCATTAGTTTAATACACCTCTATATGGGCACCATTAGTTCCACGAAGCACATCAAGATGGTACTGGATTTCTTGCCAGTAGCAGAGCCTTATCAATGGTAGCAATGGCATCAGAAATCTTTTGAGTTTTGAACCCTAAAATTTTGTATTTACTAATAACCAAGATATTCAAAAAAAACAAATCTTTGTAACAAATATATCAACAAAACAAAACCACTTAACACTGGCTATATGCATCATCTAGAATTCGTCGCCAAAAATATAGGCAATTTCAGCCATATTTATGCATAAAATGGATTACGTTTTTACATGAAAATTTTAAATGCCAGAAAACTTGCAATACAGTGTATAATGTTGATACCCGATTTCATCTAAGCCTTTAGGTATTCTATAGAGCTAGTTATCTACTTTGCCTGTAATAGATATGGGAGGACAACAAAATGTAAAACCAAATAGTAAATAAGAAAAGGTAAATAAGCAAATAAAACTACAGCTCAAAACAGAGAAACACATGATTCTTTATAGAACAAAAAGGGCTTTATTTTGTCAATATAAACTTGTAACATCTTTAATCGCCCCATGTCCTGTCCAGTACCCTACGTCCGGCTACATGCTGGGGGTCCCACACACGTCAGCAGCATTGTTCCTTCGTCCTGCTACTTCACAACCGATCTCTGTACAACATCACACCAAAAACCACTCGGCGAGATCAAACTCAAGACAGAAATTATTGCTCAGATAAATAAGCTATACTACAAAACAGGGACTATTTATATTAAGAGATGCATTTACTAAACACTATTTAAAAAAAAAAATTGAGTTTTTTTTTTTGTTTGGTTTTTTTACCATTTTGATGGGTGGAAAGGGGCGTCAGAAGCTTAAAAAATATCTTAACGGCTAATGCCCCAAATGCAATGCTTTGACACATGCAAGAAGCTCCCAGAGAAGATAATGCAAGTCCTTAACTAGCTTTGTTTGTGGGGCGACATGATGGAAAAAGACTCCCTTCCACCGAAATTAACGGGATCCCATGCAACACACTGCACATCCTGATTTTGCAATTAGACGACCACAATTCATAAAGAGAAAGAATATAATATATATATATGTAAAAATACAAAAAAAAAACCTTCACAAATATTATATTTCTGGACGACAAGTCGAGAGAAGAGATAGCACCGTTGTTACAAAAGGATGGGACAGATGGAGCAGAGGTACGGGAAACCAAACGATCCTTAATAAAAAAAAAAAAACACTTTTCTTCATCGATCTCAGACATGTCCGTCGCTGAGTGAACACCTGACACAGATGTAGTCCTCTTTCTCAGCCATTTCGGCTGTGACGCCCACACAGGCCTGGTGGAACCACTGGTTACAGCTGCCGTCGCACTGCACCCAATTCACCTGCGCAAACACAAACACTTTTCATCATCTTGGCAAAGATTGTAAAATGAAACTGAAAGTGCAAAATAGGACAGCAAAAGTGTGCAGTAAGTAAAATTTCCCGATGCGATTAATGGCTCTGTAGTGGGAGCCTAATCTTTGGGATCAGTTTGTATTTGTCTATGAAAGCAGACAAAAACTAATTTTCCAAGACCCAACAGCTAAGAGGTTCACCTTTTGATAAAAAAACTACCCAGACTTACAACAGAACAGATTTTTCCCTTTGAAAAGCGCATATATAATAAAACTTGCAGCATAAATAATGAAAAGAGACTTGAACTGCTCTGATAAATATTTTTAGTGCAAAGGCTTGCTCTGTTGCCATGGTGATTCTTGTTCATTCAGGGTTATGCTGCGTTCATGTGGACCTCGGGAACTAGGGAAAACGAAAATGCACATGAACGTAGCACACCTGGGGAACTGGGGCCGAAACAAATGTCCCGACTTCCGCACATGATGCGGAATTCAGCGGATCTGTTAATTTATCGTTAAATATGAGATATAACACTGCTACTTTCACCAGTTTACTGTGAGCCGTCGTTGTGCACAGAGTAACATAATTTGCGAGAGAAATGCCCAAGATTTATGTGAGCATAACACGTGATATTTTATGCAACATATAAACCACTACTTAGCTTTAAAGATGCCAACGTTAGTTGATTTATTAGTGATAAAAGACTGATTCAAAATCCCCACTTTCCTACATGGAAAGCACATGGACACAAACCAACCGGGAACAACGGGGGAACAACGGCCTAATCACGTAATCTGTGTAAAATTGAGTGTCTCTTTTCATAATTGAGATCCGGTTTAAACCGCTCCTGTTTAAGAGGCCAATTCAGTCATGAATGTCAGATCACTATTAAATTTATTCTGGAATTAGGTGCCTATTATTTTATAATTTGACACTAATCTTACTTTAAAAAGGAACACAATGAAACTGTGTGTTAGCAATCACTATATAGAGTTATAAAACTGCATTGCTGTTGTGTTCTTGGGCAAAAGACTTCATCAACCTTGAATGAATTTAATATTAGTTTAATGATTTGGGGAGATCGGAGGAGCTGTAGCTTACGCCTACAGATTACAGAGAGTGAGGGAAATTGTAAAGCTTACTTGGCTCTAGAAAAAGTGGATTTGCAAACATCCCATCAAATATAAGAATGAGGGGGAATTTTAATATTCCAAAGCAAATTGAATACAATGGCTTCTGAGCAGAAAAAAAAGTATGGATGCAGCCAAAACTGCAGATAGATTTTTGACAAACTCAATGCACAGTTCAACGTCCATGTATGTAATCATCACATTCGTATGTAGCTGTGTTAATTTGAACCCAAGTTTGTGCACATTAGATATTTACTGTAAATATGAGACAAAAGGCTCCCTGACCTCGTCTCCCTCGGGCATCTGGCACCTCTCTGCAGGACACAGGTCTGCGTCGTTGTCCGAGCTGTCGGTTTGGGAGCAGTCTGACCGCGGTGACGAGGACGTGGAGGCTGGTCTTCGATGAACGTGTTTTTTGTTCAGTTTTTGACGTTTAAGAGGGTGCTTTTTCTCACTCCCCCTGAAGTCTGTGTGTAAAGTGTCCCGTTCAATATGACGCTTAGATTTCTTTTCTGCCACGATAGCTTCCATGTCTCCACCATGCTGCAATGACAAAAAGACAATTAAAAGCGATCAAATTTGTTGTTGTGTTAGTATTTAGTGTTAACACAATACAAATGAACATTGCAACTGTATGATATTGTCCTGTTTATTGAAACCATGACTAAAACATCATTCCATTTTAGATAACAAGATCAACACAATTTGATCATCTGTTGAGTCAGATTTAAAACCGTTTCATTCTTGAAAATCCTTGAAAATGAAGTAGTCTGTCCCAGCTGTTTGGTTACGTGCCATAGAGTGTCTCAATCTGCGTCATAGCGCACAAAAGAGGGACTGCCAACCTTAAACCAATCATGAGGCAGATGTGGCCAAAAGTTTACATACCTTGAAGAGAACATCAGCGTATGTAAACTTATGCATTTCATAGAATATAAATGATTACACAAAAACCTTTATTTCACTCATGGTTAGTGGTTGTCTGAAGCCATTTATAGTCAAAAACCTGTTTGTTTACACTTTTCAACTAGAAACTAGCTCAATGTCCCTGATCAAAAGTTTACATATTTTGCGTCTTGAAACAAACATACATTTTTTCAGAGAGTCCAATTTTGTCAAAGTCCTGTATTTCAGCTGAAGTGAGTTTTTCTTTGCTCCTGAACAATTTTCCTGGCAGTTGTTGAAGGTCATGTAAACGTTAGATTAGGGACATTTGAGGTTTCTGTTTCATTATGATTTCAAAAGAGTAAACTCAGTTCTTTGACCATGAGTGGAAAAAAGAGATTTTTGTGCCATTATTCATATTCTATGAAAAATGGCAAAAAGATTAAAAGGGTATATAAACTTAAAAGGGTAAGTAAACATTTGGCCACAGCTGTAGCTGCTTTTGCTCATGCTACAGCTTTATTTCTGAACATGTAAGAGGCAGTAGCGGTGAAAACAGGACTTATACTGTAAAGCGAGCAGCATGTAGATCATCAGAGAAATACAGCCACTACCGCCAATCCATGCGTCCAGCTGTAGCCAAGATGCTGCACGTTCACATGCTCTTTCTCCTTCCCCCAACTTACTAACTCAGGCACCACATGACCATCTCTAGCCCCTCGACTTAGTAAGTCTAAAACAGGGAACAATGTAATTGAATGTATGTCGAAAATAAATTGGACAAAGCAGAGTGAAAGAGGTTGTTTCATTGTGTTGCGCATGGATCAACCACTCAGAGCTTCTAGCACGTTGATGTGAAGTGACGGAGATGCATGTAATTAATGCCTATATTCATTATAGTTTTATACCAGTGAAGTCGCAATTTTATGAAGAAAATTTGACAGAAAGCAAATTTGATGAAACATATAGTAAGTGACATGGGAAGAGAGGATAAGAGGAAGATTCACTCATGGGATTCAATAAAGATTCTTCAGTCTTCATCTGTACTCTGTAGTTGAATTTTCTTTTTAAAGCAAAAACGTACATATAATCGTGTAACTGTATGTTCTAGCCTGTTGTATGAACTTCAGATAAAATAGTCTGTGCTGAATTGTAACATCTATAATCCCAATAAACAGTAGCCAGTAGCGTAGACCAGCCCTGACATCCGCACTCTGGCTGTGTCCGTACCAGGGGCGAGGGTAGAGAGTTTTCCTGAGAGGTGAACTGCGGCTCACAGTCCGTGGGCTCGGTCTGCGGCGTGGGAGCGTCCGAGTGCAGGCTGAGGGTTTGGTCCAGTAAAACGTGGTACAGACTCTGGACCTCTGGCACCGAGACCTGCAGCAGAAGTCCCTCCACCAGCAGCTCCTCCATGTCTCTGCTCAGACCTGCAAAACCAACAGTGAAGAGAGTGTGGCAACGTGAACAATCATGGAGGTATGCGTCATGAAGGCTTCAGGGATCTGGACACAGGTCATTCTCTATTGAGCAAGTTTAGTGTCAGCTCATACACTGCAAAAAGTGATTCTTGAGAAGTTATAAATTACTCAAATTCAGAATATTTTGACTCAACTTAAAATAAATAAAAAACATAATTCCAAGACATTTTGGTGATGTTTTTTTTTCTCAATTTCAGTGCAAATACTTGTTCCACTGGCAGATCATTTTACTAAACAAATCAAATGAAGGGCAAATATACTTATTTCAAGAAGATTTGACTTATTTTTAGATACATTTTCGCATTGTAAGAATAAAGCAGGAGTAAACCAGAGCTGAAGTAACACTAAACAAGGGCTAAACTTGGGAAAGGCTAAAACAGGACTAAACTGTACCAAAATGTAATTATTTCCAAATCAGAAATAAACTGGGATTAAACCAGAAGATACTTGCTTAGTAATAAACTACTGTATAACCTTTAAGACTAACAACTTCAAAGACGTGCTCACCTTGTAGAGGTATGCATTTCTGCTCCGTGTAGAAAACTGTTTGAGCGTGGCTGATCCTGTTCCACTCTGGAGTCAGACACGGAGCCTAAGACATGGAAAAGGCCTTTCAGTATCACAGCCGCTAGTGCAACTGTATAACGCACAAAATATGAACAGCATAAAACTGAAATCTACAGCTACATTGTTTGAATCAGATTATTCATGCAGATTTCAAGTTAAAAATGTGTTTTGTTTCTAAATGTAGGCTTTATTGGGTGAAACGGGGAGAAAAATGGGGAGAGACAGAACTCGAACCGACAAAGGTACGAAACTCTAAAAACAATTGATTCTGTAGCATCATATAGTGATGTAAAGGCAGAAAGGCAGAAAAATAAGGGTTGTATTTATAAAATCTAAAATCAACAGGACTGAAATGAGAAAATGAGGAAGTAAAGTAGATTTTAGTATGGATGGATTCCTTCTGTGAGTGTCTGACCTGGGAGTTGTTGAGCGCCTCAGTGTTGCCCGGTGCCCAGCGCGTGAGGGTCGGCGGCGTCCCGGCTCTTTCCTCAAACTTCAGCACGTGGCACAGAACATGCTGCGTCCTCTGCTGCCAGTCCACCGTCCGCTCCAGCACGTAGTTCAGCGCGTCCCCCTCCGGCAGCCGCACCCGCAGCCGCTCCAGCGACGCCAGCAGCGAGATGATTTTGGCCAGAGGAGGTTTCTCCGATCGCCGACACCGCGTGCAGAGCCAGGGCTGTGTTTTTTCAGATAAGTCCACCAGGCAGGCGCAGTGGAAAGCGTCGCGGCAGAGTTCACACTGGAGCATGGCGCCCATCGGAGGCTTCTGGCACACGCACACTTTCAGGTCCATGCAGTCGGTGGTCGGCAGCAGCTTGGACTCGTTCACCGCTCTGAGGCTGAAGAACGCCTCCATCTCCCGCTGTCGGAGCTCCTCCAACGTCGCCAGCTGAGGCAAAAGACACAGGCACTTTTACCAATGTCACTACAGAGAGTCAGGGCTTATGCTATTTTCATTCTCGTCAACATTCAGTGTCAAGTTAACAAATATCATCAACATTCACATTCATTTGGCTTCTGTTGCCACGCTGTGACATCATCTGCATCTGTCCAGGAAATCATGACAGTAATAACCTAAGATCACAACATGCATGTTGATTTTGAGGTCAGTATTTTATGAACACAAACGATTGTATATTGTAGTGATTCTAGATGCTTCCCTCTTTGATGAAAATTATTGTTTAAAATATGTATTAAATGATATGTTCCTCAAGTTGACTGAACTGAAGTGGAGGATCGTAGTCAGCTACACTGCAAAAAGTGATATCTTGAAGTTTAAATTACTAGAATTAAGTATGTTTGACATTAATAGCAATTCTGATTGTCAAGTGAAATTTTAGTAATTTTAGTAAAATTAGATGTATCATTTCATTTTTAAGTGCAAAATATATTATTTTCTTATTATAAGTGCCAAAATACTTGTTCCATTGGCTGATAATTTTACTCATCTGCTCAAATCAAGGAAAATATACTTATATCAAGAAAATATGACCTATTTGTAGATCACTTTTTGCCTCTTTATTCTCCTGTTTCCCCGATCAATCAACAAAATAACAGATTTTGGTCAATCCAAAAACATTTTACATTTTACATGTTGTCGTTTGATATTTGGATATTGGATTTTGTGCCGAAACCACAGATTTTTGAGATGTCTGTGAGGACCTAAACCCATTCACAGATCCGGTACCATACAAAATATCTATAAAAAAATATTCATGTTACCTCTTTGATGCCTCGACTGAGTAGATGTGCGCAGAACTTTGGCAGAAACAGTACACAGACGCATAACTAACCATGTGCTTATGGGTCTAGCCTGTTTTATAGACCTTTCTCAGTCATGTGACTTGGAATGGAATGCCGACCTGTTGGTTGGCATTCCGCTGATTTGCTCCATCTGCTGCATGTTATTAGCTGTTCTTTACAATGGCGTTACCGGTCTTGATGCTCTCCAAGACGGTTCAGCTCTTGAGTGGTCAGGTCAGACAACGATATCTGAAACAAATGCTCGTTTGTCGGAGCTCAGGACCCGTCATGTGACTTTTGCACTGATGACTCTGTCTGATCAGAGCATAGAGATATAGCATGTTTTGATTTGAATTGCTTGCAGCAACCCATTGTTGCAACATAAGTTCCGCTGCTGATGATGTCAGCTGAGAAAGGTCTATTGGCCTTGCGGTTGTTTTCAGTGGTATTGGTAACAGTAAACGACCCAAGTATTGTTTTGGATCAGATAGACACAAATTGTACTGGAACAATATCACAACACTGCAAATCTGATTCACTTTTCACTTTGGGACTTACTGCTGAGGTAGAGTCATTGGTCTCTGTAAGCGCCCTCTCCACCTCGCCGAGATCGCTGGGTTTGGGACTTTTCTTTTTGCTATTTTTCGGGGATTCTTTGCCTTTTTTGGCTTTCCTCTTTGGAGATCCTAAACTGCTAACTTCACATCTGGGACAAAGGATCTGTGAGAAATAAACAATCCGTCAATATTTTCCCAACTTTGCGAGCTTCAGAATGTCAAAGTGAAGCGTAATTTTACTTCTAATAAAGAAAGGGAGGAGTCTTTGTGGCGAAAAGCTGAAGCGGCCTCTTCTTTCCACTCCTGCACCTCTGACAGCAGCGTCTCTAGTCGGTCCAGAGGCTCGAGGTGGACCTGGATGGCTTGTCCTCGCAGCACCGTGTCCGACAGACTGTCCACCATCGGGACACTGCCACCGGCCTAAAAATGTCGATGGAAAATTTGGTCAGAGGTGGTGACTGTAGAACTTGACAAGGCCCAGCAGCAGAAAAAGTAAAAAATGAAAAAGTGATGATGATGATGAAATGATGATGAAAAACTGATCGCCACAGGGATCAGATCAGGAATTGTTTTTTTATCGTCATATCGCAAGTCAGAGCAGTGTTCAGTTTGTTAAAGGCACATTGTGGAACTGTTATGAGGAAAGAAAAACTCGACATTTGTGTGTTTTAGAGACCCAGCTGCTGTATGGGTGGTTAGCATGGTGCTACTTTTCATCACAGCAGCCTTTATGATCCTCCGGGTTTTCTCTGCTGATTGTACCATCTCCATGGCAATGCAGTGAAACCTACTTGGCAGCCACCCTGAAAAACATTGATACCGAAGCATCATTAAGGCCGCTGTGTCGCCATGCTAAACACCCATACAGACACCAGGCTGCTAAAAGGGTCACAAATATGCATCAATATCAAGTTGTTTTTCTACATAGAAAGTTACACAATGCACCTTTAACAAACATATTCTGTTAATGTTACACAAAACCTAAATTAAAGCAATAAATAAGGACCAAAACTAAAGATTAAAAAAAGATTATCCTAAAAAACAAAAGCTTCTTCTATTAAACAGCTCCAAATCACACAAAATCAACAATTCATGCATTGCCAAAATAAATCTCACAAGATTTATATGAAAAGATACCCAAAGCACTTAACAAGGTGTTATTCTTTCACTCCTCAATCTTCTGTAGCCACAGCTGCCCTGGGGCTAACTGGGGCGGCCAATCTGCACAATGGCCTCTCCTCTCCGTCCCAACACCAATGGCAATAGTTATACTTATACATACTGTACTTTCACAAACATTTTACCAACATGTTGACTGAAGTGCCTTGCCCAAGAACACAGCAAAATTAAATGCCTGTTGTGGAAGGGTTAAAGAAATACTTCTACTTCAATGAAATGCTTTCTAGGTGTAGTTTACTCTGGACAGTTAGTAGCCCTGTTAGAGAAAATGACTGGAGTTTTCTCTTTATACTACACTGTATTTACCGAAGTCTTTGCAGATCGTGTTCAATTGATTGCAACAGACGCAGTTGTGTTACCTGCAGCTCCTCGGCCTCCTGGAGCCACTCTCGCGCCTTTCGGATGGTGTCCTTCAGCAGCAGACAGTTCGGGAGGTGAGCTGGGATCGCGGAGGCCTTCTCAGCAGCACCACTCAGAGTCTCAATGGAGTGTGGCGGTCTGAATAATAGAAAAAAAACACATTCATCCTGCTGTACAGATCCTGTACAGATCATATCACTGTAAATTACAGTTATTCATGGTAATTAGCTTGAAGACAAAAGCTGCATATTACTCCCAACAGCCTTTAAAAACATCCATTTGCACCTAAAAGGATTTCATTACGTGCCAAAGTACATAATGCTCACTTTTTGTTGATCTTGGGTAAGATGTACTGGGGGATTTTTTGCAATAACTGCAATTAAAGGAAAATTAGACAGCACTGATGCATTGTACTCTAACATTTAGCCAATCAGTGCAAAGACCAGAATGTTTTCACACTATAAAGTAGGGCTGCTGGTCAATATGACCAACACACTGTCATTTCAATTGGAAATCTCTGTAATCAGCAAATCGCAAGATTGTCAATATGATTATGTAGGTAATATTTGGTTTTCTGTAGAATATACAATAGAATATGTAGAATATATAGGATTTATAAAGTGGAAAGGATTATACGATTCAATCCACTTTATTTCTGTAGCACATTTTACAAACATTTCCAACATTTGCTGCACATACACAGTATGTAAAATGTAAAAAACAATGACTAAACTGACTTTAAAATCATTCATCTTAAATCTATTCAGAATAAGTATTCTTAAAACCTTTCCATGACCCTTAACACCACTAGTTACTACAGTATCTGCATATATTATTTAGGCTATGTATTTATCAGTGCTACATTTTCATTATGATATTTTAGGGAGAGCTGTAGTGGAGACCAGAATACTTGTGAAAGACCAGTATGTACCTCAGACCAAGACCTGAACGCCTCGTCACAAATACAGCTGTTGTGTGCACTTTTATTAAAGAACCCACAGGCCCATTCTCTCTGTCCTCCTCTGGGACAGTGTGGCTTTACTTTAGATCACTCATGTTTGAGTTTAGCTCTGGGTTTTCTCATCTAATCCGTGCGTAATGGAGAGGCCTAAAGTGTGTGCTGCACTGGATGAGAGGGGCAAAGGCAGATAAAGAGGTATGCAGAGTATGCAGTTTATTTTGATATGCTCATTTTTTAAATGAATATAGTTTTTAAATTTTTAAACCTGTCCATGGTTTGTAATTTTTTTTCCCGTGGCTGTACAAACCCTGGGGAATGAGAGCTTTGCTGGACATTTGAAAAAGCCTGATCAGCGTCCCTCACCTGGCTTTTAACAGACTGACGGCCTTGTCCTCCCAGTGCTCGGACACAGTGAGCAGCTCCTGTAGTCGGGCCATGGCCTTCTCCACAGAGGGGTGCGGGCCCAGACCCACCCCCTGGTCGATCAGCCTCCTCATACTCTCCAGGGTGAGGGTTTTGGGCTGCCCGCTCTCCTGCTGAACTGCCTCGAGCCAGCGCGCCTGCTCCAGCCTCACCCTCAGCTGCGGCAGCTCCGGCAAGTCCACGTCAAAATCAAAACTCACTTCCAACAAGCCCTGGATCTCCGCCACACTCGGGAGCTCGTCTGACAGCACCTTCTCACTGTGCTGCTGGAAGTCCTCGATACGGTTCAAAAGCTCCTACAGACAGACAACAGGAGGGGGGATTTACACACAATCTTTGTCACTTTTTAAAATGCATTTCAACGGCCAGTTGCTCATATTTTTGTTTTATGTTCTTTCAATGCTGCATCACTGACAACCTTTTGGTTGTCCTCATCTTTTCTGTTGTATTACTCAAGGATTACGTCAATGTAATCCATGTTAAAATTAGATTGGAGATTTGAAGATGAAATCACGATCAAAAGAAGGGTAAAAAAATAACTAAAGTAAGAAAGCATAAGTGAACATTTACACTTTTTTAAGTTTGTTGCCATATATTGGGATATTGCACCAGGAAAATGAATATTGCGAAAATTACACTTGGCGATACATTGTGCAGCCTTTATTTCTAGTCCATTACTTATTAATTTCTTAGTTAAAACTCGAGTGATGATAAACTTCTTTTGTCGCTGTAAAGCTGCTCAGGAGCAGACTGACAAGAGAGGAAGCAGCTGATCCCAAACAATCCATCACACCACAACACCGGCAGCGGGAATCACAAGTGGAGTTACTGGTACCCTGATGCAAGTCGTAAACCGTACCTTTAGTTTTGGGGCTTGGGGGAGGCTGCAGGAGAGATTATACAGCTGTCGAACGAACGAACGCAGCTCCTCCACCGTCAGCTGACTGCGGGACTTTCCACTTCCACAACAATACCTGAGGAGAGCATTAATATCAATATTAAAATACAACACAGATCGTCTTGTGATCGAAAGAGACTGCTTTAAGAGGAGACACTGTAGGCAAAACTCTTGCCTTGGGACAGTTTTATTTCTTAACATTGTTGCAGCAAGTTTGTTTTCGTACTTAAGGGGATTTAAGGGCCGTATTCAAGCAGAACTCAAATGTTTTTCCTTTTCAGGTTTTTGGCCAGTTTGCTCTTAACATATAAACTTCTACCTGGAAGCAAGTAAATGACCTGATTCAACGTTTCTGCATGCATTATTTTAAGATTAAAATATAAAATGATGGAACATTTGAAATACATGTTTTTCTCATACAACTCAATTTAGTTTCTTTCCCTATTCACCTGCAGCGTCTTGCCTTAATCTTCGTATTTTTGGGATGATCAAACATGTACCTGGTCTGTCTCTTGCCGTTGAGCAGCTGCTGTGCCACAGTCGAGCACTTTTCAGCATCTTGTGTGACGACACGGAGGCGACGCAGAAGATCGTTTTCTGGGAACAATTTGGATTCCGATTCGCCCAAAAGAGTCCGGAAAACAGGTAAACCTAAAACCACATGTAAATATACAGATATTGTTCATGTAAAAGCATATAATGAAGCCAAAATCAATATTATCCTACCAAAAGATAGACAGCAGGAGTGTAACAGTAAAAATACAATAGGGACTCAATTGGAATCTTTTGGAAATCTACACTGGAAAAAATCATCTAAAATGGAGTTGAATTTTCGTGAAATAGGAATAGCTGGCCTTGATTTGAGTAAAATTATCTGCTGTGTCAAAACATTCACAAGGACCCCATTGTGACTCGACTTTATTCATGTATGATAAATATGCTTTCAGTCTGCCAGAAAATATCCAAAAAGTGCAAAAAATAGTGATTCCCATAACAAGCTTCCATCCCCCTCGCTAGGCCACGCCCCGAGTATTGTATTATGCACTGCCGACCGTCTATCGTTCTTCAAAATGGCCGCTCACCTCTCTTCTTTTCCAGTTTGGCCTCCAGAGTCTCGGAGACGCGTATGGCCCAGTCGTCGTACAGCTGGGCGCGCGCTTTCACTGCGTTCATCATGGGAAACAGGTCGTCCACGTTGTATCGAAAACTACAAAGATAAAATTAGCAGCTTAGAAAAGATTTGCTTCCACGTACTGTATGTGATTGTAGCGATATATCAACAATGAATCTCGATAAAAGCCCAAGTAGAATTGTACTTCTTGTGCAGTCCTCATACAGCAGGGATATTCAATTATAACCTAACCTTTTCAAATCTTATATTTGTCTGCCTTTAGTCAACATCTCCATGGGGACGAGCTGGAGACGTCCCCGCTCCCAGTAAAGTTGCAAGTCAGGTCTTAGGAGAGGCTCACACCAAAGACACATGATTGTTTGGTTGTTTTTTAGAAAAAAATAAAAAAATATCTGTAATAAAATAAATGCTTGTATTTTATTGTAATTATTGGGTGAAATATTACGCTGTGTATCTTTAATATGTGTAAACAAGAGGATGTATCCTACTGTAGTGCTCCCGATCACAGCTGTTGGACCGGAAGGCTATGGAAGCACTGCAAATGTGCCAAGTTATTTTTCTGTTAGAGTATAAGCTGCTATGGACGTTAGCAGTAGCCACGGTAGCATTGCATCATAAATTGACCATTATTATTCATCCTTTTGGGCCAGACCAGAAAAGAATAAAAGCAATTCATCCAAAGACACATGTGGTGGTGAAATAGGACTGGCATTATGGGTATTGAGTTTGTTCTTCACATGAAACTGAATGTACACATACGGTCTTTCAATACGCCAATACAAAAAGGGGTAGGCTCTTGTACGCGTTAATCCTCTGGCTACTCCATTTGGGCATCGTATCTGTCCTCCTTATTTTGCTTTGTTTACCATCTGCCAACCGTTGTGAAACACAGATGCTCAAACAAAAAGATTACAGAAAATAAGCTCCGGTGTCTTACTTGAGCGTGTATTTCTCGATGGGGCAGGAGCAGAGCTGGTCGAGGTGGTGCAGACAGACGAGGACCCCGGGGCTGCAGGGACAGGTCATGGCGGAGAGGTAGCACGTCGCCCTGCACTTCAGACACTGGCGCTCGTCGTCCTGGAGGTTGTCGTATTTGGCCTCTTTACACAGCACCACGCCCTGGAGAGAAACAGATGGGGTCAAAGGCGGGGAAAACTGAGGCCTTCAGTCTGGCCCGCGAACACGATCGAGCCTGATGAATCAATGCTGCTATTTTGTTGGTTTCATGTAGTTTAGGTCAGGGGTGCCCAAACTTTTCAGTCCGGGACCCCCAAAATAACCATGTGAACAATGTGGGACTCCTGCTGTGAAAACTATTTAGTAATAGATAATAGATAATATCAAAAAGCATTTAAAATGTGGGTTTGTAAAATATTTTTACATTGTTTATTGTGTTCTTTGACCTACATTCACTCATATCTGATCTATACACTATCAATATTTTTTTATTTCACATCTTCAACTGCTAGTTTATATGATTTCAAGATAAAGCAGCTGGTTTCATTTATTGGACTCGTGATTAATGTGGATATTTAGTTTGATATCTGTGGTTCTACTTGTTTGAAACTCCCCAAATCATGATCAGCCCTCGGTTAAGCCGTTTGCCCTAGTTTAGGTCTACATTAATGTCTTTGCAACTGAATAGAAATCGCAATTTGAATGGTCCGAATTAGCAATGTTTGGTCAATGACAGCATTTATTAATATGAAGCACACTGTGAACAACACCCTGTGCTATGAATCCCAGATAACCTGCAAAAAGTCATCGAAAATAAGTAATTTACTTGAAATAAATTCATCCTGCCCATGGAGCAAGTATTTTGGCACTTAAAATGAGAAAATAAATCTAAATTTACTTGAAATTAGACCGTTTTCCTTATTTTAAGTGCAAAATTGCTTGTTCCATTGGCAGATCATTTTACTTACCTACCTAAATCAAGTGTAAATCTTTTATTTGAACAATTCTTTTCTTTCTAGATAACTTTTCGCAGTGAGAGGAAAGTACTGAAAGCACTGGATCTCTAGCAGTTTGAAAGAATGAAGTGAAATCTACACACCCTACACTAAAGACCTACACAAACATGGTGTATCCTGCATGTGATTCGTGCTATAGTTCAGCAGATCTTACAGCGGTCTTTCAATCAAAAACAGCTCTCACCATCTTCTTGACTTTGTCTCTCAGCTCCTGCTCTTCTCGGATCATGAGCATCATGTCTTTGTGCACGGCCGAGGCCAGGACCACATCCAGCGTCTCCGCCTTGGACGCCATGTTACAGACCATTTCATCATGAGAAAACACGTTGTATCGATTCAGGGAGCGGTAATGGTCCACACACTGCCTCCCCAAAGGCATCTGAGGAGCAAGAAGAGACAGCTATTAGAAAATGTCAGTTAAGGCCAGACACTGCAGGTGATTAGGGGGAAAGAATATTGAGCGATATTAATTTGAAACTATATTTGAAAAAATTATGAAAAAATATATTGGAAGTTTTCTGTCATTTTATGTTTTCAAATAAAAATAAGGTATTTTATGCATAGAAACGGCCAAAATTGCCTGTATTTGTGGTGACGAAATCTAAATAATGGATAGAGCCAGGTTTAAATACATGGTTTTATTTTGTTGATATATTAGTTTCAAAGATTTGTTCAGAGTTGATTTTGTATACTGTATCTTGTTTAGTTGTTTAATCAACTAGTTTTTAGTGAATAAATCTGTAAAAATTTTTAGTTTTAAAACTAGCTAGGAATTAAATATTGACAAAACCCTTAGAACAAACTTAGTCCAAGACTGGAAAGTTTGGAGTCTGTTCAACCTTTTTGACCTTGCAAGCTACTTTTGCGAAACAAAAATGGTGTATAACTAGTCCTCTTGGACCCCCACGATGATAATTCAACATAATAAAAGAAAATAACTGCAGTTTTAGCTTTATATTTTTCTATATTCACCTACAGGTTTGGAGATGATTTGTTCAGAACAAAAATATGCATCTAAAAAATTTGACTCATCAAGTGTGTTTAGAAATATAAAAAGTCTTAACTGAAGTCGAGATACTTGGAAGGGGCTGGCGAGCTATCGATAGTTCCTGAGCTACTGGTTGGAGATCCCTGCTGTAGGAGCTACTAAAGTGGAGCTGTTGTCACCACAATGTGAGAAAAATGCACTTTGAGAAAATGGTCATTGAAATTACAATTTTGCATATAGTGCTATGGAGAAACACTGAATTAGTGCAATAATTACACTCCTTATTGTAAAGATTAGGTCATTTATTTGTTTCCAGGTGAGAGCAAACTGGCCCCAACATGCAAATTAAAAACAAATTGAGTTTGCAGTGCCTCGCCTTAAATACTTAAATGCTACCAAAATTAGACACACGTTTGATGAGAACTTGACAAACATTTTAATTTTTTTTATTAAACAATTTAAAGTTTGCCTACCCAGTCCACAGTGCAGAAGTTGACGGCCTCGGCGAAGTTGAAGCCCTGATTGAAGCCGCTGTGATAGGCTCTGGGGAAGGTGATGACAAACTCCCCCGCGCATTGGTTTGTCCTGTAAATCTGAAGACAGACACAAGGTTTCACAAGATGAGTAAGCTTACAACTCATCTCGTCGGTTCTCCAGTAACAAAAAATAAACCATGAATAAAATGCAGATTATAGTCTTTTTTTTTGACTGACCGGGACGCCGTGAGCCATGAGGGTGTTGGGGTTCATGATGGTGACCAGCTGATGCAGCAGATCAGGCTGAGAGTCGAACAGCTCCGGGGCTAATTTCCTCATCACTTCCTCCAACTGCTCTGCTGCAAAACCAGGAGCTCCGTACCAGGTTTTAGGCTCCCCCCTGCGCAACAGAAGTTAACATTATTGAACTGTTGGAATGATTCACTCATCGCATAAAATGACAAAGTTGTGAGACTAGCCAGGCCACACTGCAAAAATATAGTATTGTCTTGACATCAGTACATTTGTTCGTGATTTGAGTACGTAATATCAAGAAATCTGCCAGTGGGGTTAGTTTTTAACACTTAGATTAGGAAAAGACAACAACAACAATCTGATTTCAAGTGAAAGTAAGATTCTTTCATTCATCTTGAGTGCAACAATGTCAAAGTGCAAAAATACTTCCTCTGGCAGATTTGCTTTAACTTACCTCCTCAAATCAAGGATCAAGGAAGGCTTTTTGCTGTGTAGTGTTACTGTACCAGTGCAGGTAGTTGATGGAGTAGCTCCAGTGGTCCTCGATGTGCCAGCAGAAGGAGGAGAAGCACATGCCCACGTAGAGCCAGGGCAGAGTCATGCCACAGATGTCTGCCGTGACGTGAGTGAGCACAGAGCGGTTCATCATCGCCAGGTTGTTCAGGTTCCAGCCACAATCCAGGTATTTCTGTAGAAACGAAGAACGGTTCAGTTATTGGATTACAAAGCTAAAACGAAATCACAAGATAGAATTTTAGATTGTGATATTGATGATATTACGCTCCGGGAGTGGAGGTTTCTGTAATTAAAATCCAAGAATAATGGTTCTCAAACTGGGTGTATGTAGTTGTATTGGTGGTACTCAGCATTATCAATTTTAGTGATAATTTCATTTATTCTTTAGTAATGCATTTAAGACTGGTTTTAGTCCTTGGTGGTACTTTGAAGGTCATTTTGCAGTGAGGGAGTCTCTCTCACTGTGCCATATCCAGTGACGTAGGCAACAACCGTCTCTCTGCTTGTCCAGTGTCAACATTTTAAGGCAGTTCATTCCAGGCAGAGATACTCTGGGGGAAAGTTGTTCTCGGTCACCCTTTGTCTCGCTTTCCATTGATTTTCCCTGTGAGGATTAATAATTCCAATGCTTCCGTATACAGCGTCCCTAAAAGACTAATTGTTGTTTCCATATGTGCTTCAGAAGTTTCCTCTGTCGGCTGCTTCTCTGAAACACTCGTCCAATGCTTGTCCAATGCATTCTCATCATCATGGCTTGTAGTTGATTTACCATTTGATTTGAGACGCTCCAGCTCTCACATCCATATTTTAGCACCAGCGTGACATAATACTCAAGGGTCTTGCCTTCATTGTAACTTTCAAATTACAAAGTAGATTGCTCCTGCTTGAGTAAGTTCCCTTTGCCATTGAAATTCTCCTCATAGTTTATTCTTCACATTCAATGACAATAGAAAAGAATAAAACAAATGAGGTTGTACTGGGTGTGAAAAGTTTGAGAACCACAGTCTTAGAATATCCTTAACTAAAATCTAAAATACTGAATGTGATCATTTTTATTATCCATCCATATCACAAAACCTGCACATTAACACAAGCACTTTGCCCTGATCTCAATGGTTTGATTGTTTATTTGGTTGGGACAGTGCATGTTAATGAACACACATGAGAACCATGCCACTCCGGATTGTAGCCTTGACATTCGCACTCACAAACTCACTCTCATTCATCCTGATCTATTGTACATGTTTTTAGTGGTAGGGGAAACCGGAGCATCTGGAGGAAACTTACACAGCCCAGGGATCGAACCCGGGACTTTTCTGGCTGTGTAGCATGAGTGCTAACCACTGTGCTACCATGCTACCCATATTACTCTACAGCAGTGGTTCCCAACGTTTTCTCCTAGAAGCCCCCCCCCCCCGATCAGGCTGGAAACAAGTCTGGCCCCCCAGTCCAAACCACAAGCCTCCTGAATGCATTATATGAAAATTGTGTCCAAATAAGATTTATTTCAAACCAATAAACATAATTTGGAGTGTTTTCTGTACATGCAGTCCTTTCTTAGTCATGTTTGGTCTTTTTCTTTCTATTTAATTCACTCAAATAATCTCTTTTGGCCTAACCCTCTGACCAGACAAACTCAGGCCCCCCCTGCAGTTCCCGGCACCCCCCCAGGTTCGGAAACATTGCTCTATCAATCAATCAATCAATTTATTTTTGTAACGCCCAATATCATAACAGAAGTCATCTCAAAGGTCGGTATGAACAAAAACAAATCAATATCAGACATCAAGAATGATCAAAAATAAGTCACACACGAATGAAATGTCTCGACCAGATGTAATGTCCCGTGAATAAAGGGCTTTAGGATGACATTGTCTGATCAGAGCCATACCTCATCCGCGGGTGTGACCTTGAACCTCCCGTTGGGGATGGGGAACCCGCTGCCGAACTCCTTTGAGGCGATGTCCGCACCGTATTCCACCGTGACGTCTTCATCGATGGCTCCAACCAGACGCCAAAACTCCTTCTCCACCAGCTCCGTGGGAACCATCTGCAAAACAGTATCAATCAATGTCAATCGCTCTCAATGTCATCCAGAATGTCTTCATTTGTAGCTTACGAACACGTCTTTGAGAGCGGTTGTTGTATACTCACGTGAACTGGCATGTTGAAGTAGTCTGATTTGAAAGCATCGGCCATCTGCCCAAACGCGCGCAGGGAGTAGTCTCTGTACGCCTGCTCGAAGCCGAACGCGTCATGAGGCTTATTACACAACTGTGAACAGGAAAACAACAGCGAGAGATAACAGGACTTATCAGATTGTTTGGAAACTAAATGTGGAATACAAGTGGTAGAAAGGTTTCTGAAAAGTACTGTGGAGTGACACTCGACTTGACTACATGTAAACTATTCATTATTTCAGCTGCTGTGATGACTGTATAAATTATGGGCTTTTTCAGAGCTGCCACTGCATTTCCAAACTTCTAAATAAAGTGACTTGAATTAAAGTTAGCAGGGCTGCACAGTATTAGAAAATATTGTGATATTTGATTTTGAACGGTCTTCAATATTGCGATTCATTGTTATCGCACTATTTTTACTTAAACATTTCAACACAGAGCATCCCATTAAATTAGAAAAGAAATGATATGTATTTTGTTTTTTTCTGAAAATTGTGTCAAAACAAAATTTTCAAGCACTTTTTTGCCATTTATTTTTTCAATTAAGGGTGCACTGTGCAACTTTAAGTGAAAAATATATATATTAGTGCATAGTTTACCTTTCAGTGGCCCAGTAGCTGTATGGGTGTGGCATGGCACCTTTGCTTTCCATGACAGCGGCCTCTATGACGCTCCAGGATCAGTTTTTTTTTGGGTTTCGAACCAGAAACCCTAAAAAAAATTGATCCTGGAGCGTCATAGAGGCCGCTGTCATGGAAAGTAAAGGCCCCATGCTTTTTTTTTTAACTACAAAAGGTAACATAATGCACCTTTAAGTAGGGATGTTCCGATACCGATACTGGTATCGGATTTCATGCCGATACCACAGGTTTTTCAGGTATCGGTATCGGCGAGTACCTGAACCAAAACCTCTCCGATACCACTAAAGATCACAGCAGATACATTTGTGTTTCCTTTTTTTCCTTCATTTAATCTTTAGAGTGCAAACAGAACAGTGACAGAATGCATTTTATATGCAGAATGAGCCATATGCAATGGGCTTTGGCATCTTTTTACAAACTTTTGCTAGTGTTTTTATTTACATTGTGGTATCGGAGAAGTACTTGGTATCGGCGACTACTCGGAGTCCAGATATTGGTATCGGATCGGATGAGAAAAAATGGTATCGGAACAACACTACCTTTAAGTTACTCTGTGTTTTTGTTTTAGGATGTGTGAGCAGTCTATCTGAGCGTTATACAATATACAGCTTCTTACAATATGGGCTTTTGCATCACCTAATAACAATGCAATAGCGGTACTTTGTTGATACATCATGCGGCTCTAGAATCTCCTTAGTGCCGTGTTGTGTTTGCGCTCACCTGGGCCAGACACTTGGGACACCTCCAGTCTCCTTTGGGCACGTCGTGGAGGGGCGGGATGAGGCAGAACGTGTGGTAACTGTCGTCGCAGCCGTCGCACAGCAGCAGCCGGTCCTCGTCTCCGCCGCTGCCACACACCAGACACACCACCAGGTCGACCTGCACCACAGCAGGGCCAGCAACACTCTGCGGGGGACAGCCGCTCAGTCAACGGGCCTTAGTCAAGTCACAATCATCACTGTGTGTCCACTTATAAATGTTTACACCGCTAAAAAAGAAATATCTATTTATTTATTGAAACCGGGAAGTTTATTCATCCCTGTTGCGCATCAATGAGCCTTCTCCACAATAACCTTGCTCCGTGGGGGTAACTCTGCCATAACAGCAAGACATGGAGTTTGTGCTTCATTTTAAAACATATTTTAAAAGGCACTGATAATGAGGCACAGCGTTACTGCAATTAAACAGGTAATTATGTAATCTAATTTGAAAAACTAAACAGGACTCACTGGGATTGGTGGAATGGGAGGGAGGACTTTCTTGTAACGGCATTTTAATTTATCAGCTTCAACGATCGGCTCCGTGACTTCTACTGGCTCCTGCTTCACTTGGATGGGAACTTCTTTTTCTGGATCTATTGACGAAAATAAACCATGTGCAATAAAATATACATATTCACATACATATATACACAAATATCATAAAGTAGCAGGAGTGCACACACCTGGCTCTGACTTTGCAACAAAAGAGCCCATCCTCCGTCTCAGGTTGGGCCTGTTCTCTCCCGACTCAACTGGCTCAGTTTTGATACAGACGCTCTACGGAAACAAGAAAAGAGAATATGAGCTGTACTTACTGAGCCTCAATGGTTTTGGGAAAAAAAGATCTAATTGCAATTTTCCAAAAAATCTTTCCATTAAACAAAGGAATGAGGGGAAATTTTGACATTCAAATTAAAATTATACACAAAAGAATTTCAGCTAAAACTGCAACTGAATGTTTGCTTACGTTGATCATTTGTAATGTTTAAATAGTTGGTTTATAAGCACGTTTCACAACTTTCAAGGTCACTTTTCAGGGTTACTGTCACAGTAATGCTAACAAAAACTAGCATGCTAGTTCTTGTGCGTTAAAAAATGCTTGATAATTAGCTGCATATTTAGCTGTGTATTTTCGCATTATGTCTATTTTTACAATTTGATAGAATAGGAACAAACCAATTTCATTCCACTACATAGAGAAATATCAGGTACAGGGCCTTTGATTGAATGCATTTTTGCATTTTTGTGCCCCGCAGGATCCTGGGGTGACCACCTAAAATCATAATGAAAGTGGGACAGGTCATGTGATGCGGTGGGACATGGAGGGACAGACATGAGAAATAAAGTTTACATGAAGATCAGCAATGAAGCATTTCCTTTGCTATTTTGGCCCAAAATCAGAGGTATAAGTCACAATTAATAATTTTAATAATTTTGGATATTCAACAAATTGGCCAAATTAATTGTGTTAAATGAAAGAAACTAACAGAATATTTTTCCAAAACATGCAGTTGAGTGTGCTTTGGACCATACATTTTGTATTCTCTATGAATTTTTGAAAGAAAATTTTGATTGAATGCTGACTTGAACCAACAGTAAGGCTTTTCAGTGACATTTAAGACTTTCATTTTGGCACAATTTATTTTGTGGATAGTTTGTGATTCTATATAGCCTAATTCACACATACTACACCACGCGGCCTGCACCCGGCCTTTACCCAGGTAGCCACATATGTATGAATGTGAAGAATCGTCGGGTTGAACCCGTGTCCTACCCGGACATAATGGACCAGTGCAGCGTGCACCCGCATGTGAATGTGCACGGCGATTGGCTAATCAGCTTCTTGGGAGTGGAAAAACTGTTTATTTTAATTCATCGTCGCTCATGTTGAGGAGCACATCATTGTGAAAGAGAAGGCCACTGGGTCCAAATGGTTGGTTTGCGCTGCAAGACCAGTTTCCAGTAGACTGCTGCCTTCTTGCACAGGTGCCTGTGTGCTGCAGTTGGTTCCATGTCCATTTCTGTCTTTTCTCTTTCCTCGATCAATGACCTCACGCTTGCACGATCCTTCCGTCTTTTAACCTGCCGCAGGAGCAGCAACAGCGCAATAAGTTCCACTTCATCCATCCATCCGAAAGGTCAGCTCACGATGCATCTCTTTTTTCATAATTAACTTGCTTTTTATGCAAACCCCGAAAACTCTCCGCCCTCACGGATTTGGACCCAGCTGTGTGTGAATGCTGGTATGCAGCTTGGAGCCAGCTGTGGCTGTCATGTGTGAATGACACGTAAGCGGGCTCCATTTGTCCGCACTCAGCCCGGTGGCGATGTGTGAATTAGGCTTATGTAAATCTAACTTTATTGAAAAGGGGGACATTATCTAAATAGGTGGGACGGGGGACATAGGTCTAAATGGCTGTGCAGGGAGACCAAAAGAGGGACTGGTGCTCACCCGACGATAACCCTGTAGTAACTTCTAAAGAGTCGATTTTGCGCGACATCCCCTCCATGTTTTAAATACTTTGCAGAGTTCCTTTGTCATCACTGACCTCTGTCTTCAAGCGTTTGTGTCTGCGGACGTTGGCGTCTGGAGGAGTCGTTCTCAGAGCCTGGTCCTTTACGTCGGGGCTCTCCACGGCCACTTTACTCTCGGCCGGCTTCTGAACGCACTGTGGGAACACGCAAAACTGGTCACCACTACAGCAAACAGACTCGTTACTGAAGGTACAGGAGCGAGGTTCTATTTTTAGGAAACAAAAGAAAAGGTGAAAGGTGCCATGTCATCTTTACTACAAGGGCACAGTGTATTGGGTAATGTGCTTTATTTGGTTCTGAGCATCACACTGACCAAAACCAAAAGACTGATCTACACATATTGTATTTGGCACATAAAATTATCAAATAACAACCCGAAAAAAGACATTTCATAACTGTTCTGTATATTGTAATAACAATAATATATATATAACAATAATAATAATACAATATTATTTTGACATTGTACTAAAGCATTGATATTGACAAACCATTTCCATTAATGGAAATAAAAAGCAATTTGGTTTTTCATCAAATTATGTCAAAGCAAGGAGCAAATCAAGCTAAAAATGGAACTGAATAAAGACAAAGAAACTAATACTGAACTTTTGGATATTTTTGTTTTAGGCTGTATAGGAAAAGAAATCTGTAAATCTGTAAAAAGAAGATCTCAGTGATTTTGTGATATATTGTGGCTTCTTTATTCTCCAGATAATGCCAAAACAATAATTGGGTGATAGCTTTAGTTGAAATTGTCGAATTGTTGTCAATATCACTGTGAAGTAGCGAGGCATTACTAAATGTGAAGCCTTAGTTGCTGTAAAAGAAACACACATGTAAATCTAAACAAAAAGCTGTTTTATTGTGAGTAGGTTATTGAAATGAACCAGGCGCAGCGCAGTAGGAAGAGGAACAGGCACCTAGCGCTCTTTGGTTATGTTCTCTCTGTGGCAATCCCTTACCTCTATCAAAGTTTGTTTAAGGGAAAAGGTTCATTTTTTTAGTAACAAACATGCAGTTTCTGGGTCAAGAAAAGAAAACAATAACAATAGAAGTAATATATGTAAAAAAATATACATTAAATGTTAGATTAGCTAATGTTAAGGTTAATCCTTAAGGAGCAGTGGGCAGCACAGTGCCCAGAGACCCATCTCCAGAGCTTGAGTCAGGCTGATGGTCAGAGTCACCTGCTGGAGGGTTGACCTATTGTGCATGTTTTGGGGAGAAACACAACTCCACAAAGAACGGCCCGCACAGGCCGAGAATCTAACCCAGGAATTTTTGCTGTGAGACAAGAGTGCTAACCACTCAGCACCATGCTGCCATTTTGTTTGCATAAACTAAGAGCTCAATAATGTTTAATTCCCCATTGCACAACTACTCAGAACCACATCATACAGAGGATTCAGTTGCCTGTTGACTTATTTCACCCTCTCTGCCTGAGAGCAGTCGGGTCCCTGGGGCCATTAAAGTGGGCTCTACAAACACACACTGTGGAGCATTTTGGTTTATAATGCTGCCAGCAAAACAAAACATGCTCCTAATGACCAGCGAGACTCAGAAAATGCTATGGCTATATCCACACGAAGACAAAACGCTTATACGCTTGTGACGTCATCGTTGCGGAGAGGCAGTACCAAAGGAGCCGCTTAAACAGTGTTTTGAAATCTTTCCACTCTGGGACCTCGTTTATAACATTTGTTTACAGACCCCCAAAATGGCTTCATATGGATGACATGTAGGTTTCATAGAATACTTTTGCATCTGGGCCTGAGCCCGTCTTTGGGTCTTAGGAGAGGAGCCGCTCAGAGCAAAGACACACTCAGTGCCTCAGACTTTTTGCCCACTGTACTTTTTTGTAAGGGTTTGTTTTGTTTTTTGCTACAATTTCAACTCTATCCTTGAAGAGGAGCATTTTTACTCCCTACACCGATCTCGATCCAGTGCAGCATGCCCATTGTCTGTTTTTCAATAATAATAAAAAAAATAGATGCTTTATTCTAATTATTGAGTGAAATGTTACACGGCGTACCTTTAACTATTGCTTACTATATTATTTCTATCATTGGTACGACTATCATCTATTACTGTTGCCTTTTTGTTTGTTATTGTATACATTTTTCTCTTCTTTTATTATTATATTTTTTTCTCTCCTTTCATTGCTAGTTGCTGACAATCTGATTTTTTGTCAGTGTCAGTATTGTGGATGTGGATGATGAATGTTGTTTGTTAATGTAAGTGTTGTCAGTATGTTAGGTGTTGTTCCGTTTCTGTCTTTCTCTCTCTTCTCCCCTTTTCACAATTTTCCCATTTTATATTATTCATTGCATTGGTGTTTTTGGTATAAAAATAAATAACCACATCATAAGCTGCTTGTTGACATAAACCAAAGAGAAAAGATGCCCCTCGTCATTTCCTAAATCCTACTACACTGTAATAACTAACAACAGTGACCCTGGTCATAAAGACAGACCCAGTTACACAGTTACACACCGGTTACAGTTTGTCAAAAACAGCGAGCGCTGGAGATAAAGAGCAACGTGCCAAATCAGAGAAGCACAGACCAGACAGAGTGTGGTCTGTAACTGTAGAGATTTGGAAAGCTGCACATTGTTACACGGATATGGTCTATTTTAGGGGAGTCCAAGCAAACTGATTTTAGAGTTGACTGTGACTATAGATATGATACTTTCAGAAGCAACAATATCTAACTGACAACGTAATCTGTAGGTGAATAATACGTTTTTAGCAGGCAGAAAGTCAGTCAAAAGCTTATTATTCCTATCTTTCCTAATACATTCCCAGCATCCCATTTCTTCAAAACATTCAGGGCGTAAATAGAACAATTAGCTGCAAGTTCACCATCGATAAAAAGGCTTTCGAATTAGACGCGCAATGGTATTTTTTTAAACAATTGTCTGATTTTACAATATTCTACAGAGCAATCGTTTTAGCCCACTTCAAGAAAAAAAAAAATCAAACAAAAGTCCTACTGAGATCTCTTTCAGGGGAGTCCTGGCTCCGGATGGAAACCCTGTACATGTTTTTAATGGGAGAGAAGAGTGAAGCGCCCAAAGGAAACCTACGCAGACACAGCCAGAAGCTGCAAACTCCACCTGGGAATCAAACCTGGGACCTTCTTACGGCGAGAGGACAGAGCTAACCACTGCACCATCGTGATAGTGAATATCCAACAATAAACAAGACTGTGGAAAAGAAGAATAGCATTGCATTTGTCTTACTGTGTCTTAATTTTAATGAGCTACAAGACAAAAACGTTCTTGTGTTGTGATGTCACTTGAACTCAACCGATCCACGGTATTTCTATTACTCACAGACCAAATCTAACAACCCATAAACCGTGCTCTGTATTTTTGAACCAAGTGCGTGTTAATTCCTTAGTAGAAAAGAGCCGAGAGCTGAGACAGGGGACAGAGATGGTTCATGCATGTTTGTTAAGTGCGAGGCTTTTTTCGACAGCGGCCCAGACTCACCTGCTCCGTTACAGCGTCACCCTCTGGGGCCTGAGAGAGAGAGGGGGCGAGTGAATTTACTGTGACCAGGCAGCGGTCACACGGCACCGATCAGTGACCCCACACTCCCAACACGCCCAGAAGTGTATCGATCGTCGGAGGCGGCTTAACTGAGATAAATGACTTCAAATGACTTGAATGAATAGGTGTTTTAATGGTTTAGACGTGGTTTACGCGCAATTTAGGAAGAGTTTTGTTCATTTTAGGCGTATTTCAGACCTGATCTTGGACTAACCCTGGCGATATTTGGAAAGGCCAAGTTTGAGGAACACGGGCCTAGTCCTAGATTAGTCCTGGTTTGTTTGAGTCCTGGAGTCAGGTCTTGTACAGAAAAGACGCTTGGGAAGAATAGAATGGACCAGCCCTAAAATCTGATTTGAAAATGAATAAATAAATAAAAGGTTTGCTAATGGAAAAAGCTGTTTGTTGCGTGCCTTATTTCATGTTGCCTCTGGATAGTTTGGCACATGTGACAGGTTTTGACATTTGTCTTATTCTTACTAAATGTAACGAGATAATGTCCGTGGAAGTATTTTTTAATAGCTTGAAGTGGTGATGGAAACAAAGTTGATTTTCTTATGTTCTAGAATGACAGTGGCTAGATAGATGTAGATATTGGGCTAGCACCATACAACCCAGACTCACTCATTTCTCATTGGTCTAATATACTGTATGGTTGGCACGGCAACAGATATGGAAATCCTACCGATTCGTATGTCACTTCCTGTGCTGAAGGATCAGTCAAAACATCTAAAAAACTTTTCAAAGAAAAGTAAATATGAAAATATGTGAAATCTTAAATATTGTAATATAACCGTGTTTATTATGTGTGATATGCTTTTTAACGTACATGAAATCAACACCATTTCTCTTACGTAATTAAAGCAATGTTAAGACATTTATCTCATTTAAGGTGGTCCTTTTTTTACCATTTTTTTTTTTCCACCTCGTGCTCCTCCCGCCATTGTCAGTTGCCCGTTATCCTTCAATCAATTGCAACATACTTACATCTATCTACTTTCCCAAATTCATTCTCAAATAGGTCCCGCATTATTCTCAACCCTTCTCCGCCTTCAGCGTGATGTCTTTACCCTTTGGGGTCTAAGCAGAGTTCATTCTTGGCCCCTGACTCATATGTCTGTTTAAGGCTCTCTTGGTTGCCTTTACGTGCATTAGTGACACATATGAACTGACGCTTAGCAAACGAAACATGCTTCAAACCACACAGCACATGAGCCTCTGTGGTGGACTGACCAGCAGGTTGGCTCCGCTCTGGAACAGGTTGTAGGGGTAGAGGATCTTCTCGTAGTGCGTCCGAAGGTGTGAGCCAATCGCTTTTCCGGGAGCAAAGCCCATTTGCACCGCGATCTTGGTCCATCTCCGCTCCAGACACACCAGGTCGAACCCACCCTCGTCTGCAACGAGCTGAAAGCAACGACGAGAAGATGGTTTAATGATGGCTTTGAGCGCGAACCTACAAGAACAATACCGATCTGGGATTGCTCCTGTCAAATCTGCATCAGGAAAGTAAAAATACACAAAGCGCTGTTGTTTCAAAAAATAAGCAGTTTGTTTTTCATCAAACTCTATCAAAACAAGACTTTAAAAGTTCTAAAATTTGACCAAAACCCAGCAAAAAACCTATGTAATCAAACTAGAACTAAACATTTACAAAAAAAATAATTTCAGTTTTGTTTTAGGCTGCTTTAGAAAAAAAAACAAAGATTGTGGCTTTTTGTAATATGGATATGGCATAACCTAATATTGCAATAATTATAATGTTATGATGTATTGTGCAGCCTAGGATTATTTACTTCAAACAATTAACTTATTTGTAAACAATGGGTCAAAATCTAAACATTTGATTTAATTGTGATCTACAATCTGTTACAATTAAAACCAAGCAGCTTTTTAAAATGCTCTAATCGTTTATTTATTTAAGAGAAAGGGGGAACAATACATATTAATGAACATTTAAAAAAATGTAAATAAAGATACTCTAATCGTAACTGTCTGTAATAGTAATAGAGATAGAAATATCTTTCTGACAAACCTTGTTCAGTTTGTATAAATCCAGCAGTTTTCTCTCCACATGAGGAATCTTCAGGGTGCATCCCTGTAAGTCCCAGAACTTGGCGATCTGGTCAAAAAAGTTGAGCTTGACTCGAGTCTGAGCCTGCGACAAGAAAAAGACATATTCAGGTTACATCGCACCATCCAATAGGCTTGTGGTGTTTCAGTGAGGCAGGCACAGGCTGAGGGCCTGTCTGCTGTTCACTCAGCTTTTAGTTACATTCATTTTACTTTAACCCGGTGTTACTTTTGCCAGCTAAAACATTTCATCATAATTTTTGTCAATGTTATTATTTTGCTGACTAATATTAGACTAAAACCTAATTGGAAAAGACTAAAATGACTCTGATTGATGATTCTCCAACAACAAAAAGACTAAATAAGAATGAAAAGAATGGACCAAAATCACATGAACTTCAGTTTGAAAGAGCCTGATTTTAAATCTCTGGTCTGTGCTTTGTTCATGTGGCAGAAGCTCCATTAAACACTGAATATGTAAAGTTGACTAAATTAAATACTTCACTTAAATATCAGATTTAGTCAACTACATTTATTTAATTGTTAATTTTAATAATTGATTTCTGTGTAAAACACGTATGTCAGTAACTGTATCTGAAAGCCATTATTGGGGACTATAGGGCATAAGAGGTTAATTTACTCACCAAATTTGAGTTGACTAAAACTGAACAGAATTATGACTAAATCTCGCCTAAAACTTAATCACATTCTTGTCAAAAGAGTAAGTCAATAATTAAATTAAAATATGTAACATTGTAACTAATGCTGCACAAACATTGCTGTCGTTAATTTGATTGTATCTGCTCTTTAAGAAGCCCATTGTGATTTTTATCTGCGAAAAGCGCTGCATAAACAAAGCTTACCTATTTATTTGCAAATATAAATAAAAAGATTCAACATGTGAGGATTTTTCTTTCCTTTTCATGGCATATTTATTGAGGAAGTAGAAACATAATATTAAAAAAAAACTGCTGCCCACATCTGAGAGGGTGACATCATCACACTGTGGAAGGTGAAACCAACCATTTACCTGAAGCGGCCTGATGCTACACTGGTTAAATAGTTTTCCTGCACAGAACTAGTTCAATTCCTTTAAATCAATTAATTGGACATTGTATTGATCAGTTATCCATTATTAAATGTTAACCACTGGGATGCATCTCATCGAACAACACATTTTATGTAAACAATAGCTTTTCCCCCACAAATACAATCAAAACCGTAGAAGGACTAACTCGAGATAAATTACAGATGTGTGTATTTTAGGAAACCGTTGCTTCATTTTATGTTTCTTTGCCCTTAATTCTGTTAGATCTCAGACGGTACCATATAATCTTCCTTCTACACAGCTTTCAAATGAATTATTAGCATTTCTTTTAACCAATTAAGACAATTATGGTGATTAATCAATGAATCATGTACAAACTTAAATCAACATTATAATACATACAGTAATTACAATTGTGTTACAGCCGAGTGTTTTTGTGTGTATTTCTGTTTTAATTCTATATTTAGATTATTTTTTAAATGTTATTAACAAAACAAAGAAAGCCATTTATTACATTTCAAACATGGATTATTGAATAAAGGAAATTGTTTACCTCAAGTTCATTGAGCCTCTGGATGCGAGGGACAAAGTGAAGTTTTTCAACATTGCAAGCAAAAGGAGGCTGCCAACCCTAGAAAACACACAAACACGCGCCAAATAAACAAAACATAAGTAAGGAGAATGATACTAAAGGCTTTGTATTACGTTAAGAGTAATATACTGGCCCCATTCATATGCAGATTACTATTATTCACTGGCATCAACAACAGCCAGCCAAAAAAAAACTATGCTCAATAATCTTTTTGGGGTCAGTGGTCAAGACACAAATCAATCTGGCTGGACATAGCGCTTGGACGTGTACAGTGGTTCATAATTGTGCCAGCAAGGGCCTAAAATCCTAATTAAAGTCGTAGCCCACATCCCCCACTGACAAACAAAATGGCCAGATGGAAGCCTCAGTCACCAGCAGCTTACCACAAAGCCAACATGGAGGACACCACCCAACAAGGCTCCTGCAAGAACACTGGTGAATCCCCAATAAAACACCAAATAAAGTTGAAATCTGGGGGAAAGTTGCCTAATGTGTTCTGATCTGACCTGAAATTCAATATTTTCTTAATTCCCCAAAAGGCAGTCTTTCTGGTAAAATGCTGAAAGTACTGAATGTTCCAACCTGGGATTATGGCATTGGTGGTAAAAGCAAAAATACAAATATATAGAGATCAAAGCCAAGAAAGTGTGCAAATGAGGTATTTATTCAAATAGAGGCCTGTTGACCTAAAAGTGTCTCCACCAAGTGTGTAAGTACAGCCTTATGCCTCACCAAAATATCCTTAAATTGTCCCTGACACAACATGACCATAAGCAGTACAGGAAATAACCAAAATAAAGATAATGTCTTCCCATGTATTTAATTTACCAGCATCAAACCCTGGAGAAAGGCTTCCGCATAGCCACCTCTGTCAAAGCCTAAATTATGACAGGTTAGGGCTGTTTGCTAATGTTAGCCTGCTCCTGGCTAAAGAGGGACACATTGAAGGCTTTGTAATACGCGCAGCACTAAACAAGATTTCCGTTCAAATTACGCGTGGCTATGGTCAAAACGGACCTGTCCTCAAACTAGCAAAGCACATTTCAACTCAAAAACCATTCATAACAGCCGGCTAGGAGCAGCAACAGCACAAAGAATGAAAGTAGCCTTGTATCCGCCATGTTGAACAGTCCCTTTAAATCCCCGACACTCGCTTCTCTCCATCCGAATCCGTCTTCCTTTGCGCACAACCGAAAACCAGCATCAGAGCGACCACCACAGCGCGGTTTTGGGGGGGTTCTTTATTGGCACTCACCGGGGGCGGACGGACTTTACAAATGCCAGTCTTCTCCGCGATGGGACGTATTTTGTTGATGAAGGCATAGGGATCACCAAATTCTTCCCAGCTGGGTTCGAAGACTGGGCACTCTGGCGGCGGCTTAAACTCGTCCGGTCTCGGTGGGTTCATGGTTACGGACCCAGCAGCAGCTACGGGGCCGGTGTCACGAGCGAACTTTCCGCGACGGGGAGGAGGAGGAGGAGGTTTGATCCACGGATACGGAGCCGCGAGAGAGGCCAGTCGACATCAACACACATACGCACACACACACGGAGCAGAGAGAGGAGACAGCGCTACAGTCATTACGCACACATCCACGCACAGAGAAGGGGACTGTTCCAAGGCAGTGAGCACGTCCGCATGAGAAAATAGAGACCCCGGCTATGTACTTCATTATGCGCACGTGCCACCTGGACATGCTGCAGAAAACATCGAGTTTCTCTTCGTGGACGTCGTTTTAGAATTTGAGAGGAGTAGTGTGAACTAAAAGGACAACATTGCGATTGAAAGATATCAGCAGATGCCCCAGTGCACACATCCTGGCATTGAATAACATTTTAGTGAACTTGCCAGTGCACTTATGTAGTTCATAAAAAGCTTTACCACTTTATCATTGCACAATATATTATTAAACATCTATACTAGTACTGCAATATCAAGATAATGTTAGTAACTATTTATTTGATTAAAAACATTCATTCATAGACAGTGGTACCCTATATCTTTAAGGCAGGCTACATCTGATAAATAGCTTTTACAATAACAATTATTGTTATTTATATTGTCTGATATTGTGATTGACGCATTTCAGCTCAAACATGTTGCATGTCTTTCTTTTCAGTGGAATTTTTTTTTTAATAAATCCAAGTCAAACTCATTTTCTATAAGAACGTGGGTCCCTTAAGTTGCTAGTCATCATTATGTTGTAGAGATGTTATGTAATTCTTTATTCTTTGCTAACATGAGGATATAATATACTGCATACAGGCCTTTTGGGGTTATTTTGATCCAACTATTCCCTTTGTAAAGTGTGTTTACACTTGGCGGATGAATACTTTCAGGTGACACCTTCACAACAGCCGGGACTCATTGTTTAAAGCTGATGATGTTCCTACTTTAGATCCTTTATAACCACTTTAATACACAGGCTCAGTGCGCACGAGGAGACAACTGACGATGTGTGCTACAAAATCAGTGTGTTTGACGATAGAGTAGGCTACCTATTTTAGCATATTCTCAGATTCCCCAAAATAACAAAGTAAGTTACAAATGTTGGTCCATTAAAATGTTAATATGCCAACTGTCGAGCATTGAACAATTCCTGGTTCATTTGAACAGCAGGTGTTTCATAATTAGGTCACCTGGAAACATTAATAATGTGTGCCATTATTTCATGGTGGAAAAACAAAACTACAAATCACTCAAACTTTACACTTTCCCCAGCACAATAACCACATTTATTAATGAATTTGCCGTTTAAATTGAATAAAGCTAGACATAGAACACTGGGGGGTCGCCCCCAATAAGTGGGTCACAGGATCATTTTCATACTCTCTCTATGAGCAAAGAACCTTCTGTATTTTGACATTATACATTTTCAAGTCTGGCTGATACGTTCAATTTTTTTCAATACCTGTACTTTAACAATAATTGGTTTATGATACTTGATGGTACCTGAACAACACTGATTTCGACACCTAAACTAAATTATTGGTCATCTAGAACCATGAACTGATCAATAATGATCATTTATTCCATAAAAGGCTATTTCTTCTAATCCTTTTAATCATTTATTTGATCTGAAATTATCAAGAAACTTTCTTTAGTGCAGTCTTGGTACCCACTACTCACCAGGCATTAAAACTTGCTATATCAGTTTTTAGTACCATTTTTTGATACCATACAGGTAGTATAATTTGATACCATACTGGTATAATTTTGCGGTCGGCTACCCAGCCATATTTACAAGTAACTTTATTCGGGTCACAGATTACAATATTATAGAAAATCCTATCACAACTTTATTATAACCCATTTGAGCCATAACCTCTTAAGACTGAGAGTGCCCAAAAATGGGGATGTGCTTTCAGATACAGTTACTAACGTATGTGTTTTACGCAGCAAAATATTCCAAAATTGCAAATTAGTGACAGCTGATGTGGGATTATCCATTTCTGTTGTTATTTGCTCCACCACAGGGAGGAAAAAGGCCTTTTTGCGGGAAAATGTGTGTGTTTTTTTCAGGCGTAAATTCATTCAAACCCATCGCAACCTCATTTTATTGTCAAACAACATAATTTATTTTTATTTCACTTCCATCGTCATCTCTAAGCTCTACCAAATGTGTGGACACCAAGATTAGCCATGTGCACCTATGATGTAAAGAAATGATTTTTGGAGAAAAAGGCCTAGGGCTAGAGGATAACAAAGCCCCTTTATGATGCTATACCTTCCTAAAAAGACCATTGATTTAAATGAATGAAGACATCTGTCTGAATTGGGCCTATGCTCCTGTATTTAAAATGGAAATGCCTAAACATCTCTGTAATTACACAGCCTACGCCCATGCAAAACAAACTGGCTCACGTTCAAAAGACTTGTCTGTCAACAGTCTCCGCACAAACAACACCTAACAACATTATTAGATATTAAGTGAAAGTATAAGTAAATGTTGTGTTGTCTTTTTCATCCACAATATTGCACTAATAAGTGGTATCTGAGCACTGACAGGTGTTATTTGACTGGCCATAACATTACTGTTTGTGGACCTTATCACTGCACACATACACACCCACACACAAATCAGATTCAAAATGGAGTTCAATATTATTCGAACCCTGCCATCCATCGGAAATGTGAGATAAAGAAATTCAGGATCACAACACAATAAAGGGCCTATGTGAAATGGCATATTCTGAGCAAATGTCAAAAAAGGTATTCATTTTTATATTTTAGTAGAACTTTTTATACCAAGTACTACCTCCTCAAATATTTAGCAATGGCTTGGCAATAGTTACAGAAAGTCTCATTCTAACTATGTCACTTTCTGTGCCCAAAGATCAATAAGTAACATTGCAAAAAATGTCAAACCTGGAAAAACTAGGTAATTTTGAGCAAATTACTGTACTATACTCGAAGTTTTTTCTAGAAGAGGAATAAAATGTTCTCCTTCTGTATATTGTAAACTCAGACAATTTTAGAAAAAAATACTGTGCATCTGGTCTTTGCAGGCTACTTTAATTTGTATGACAGTGACCTTGAAAAGTGACCTTGCAAGTCGTGGAACATGCTTATAAACCAAGTATGGGCAAACTTTTTGAAGCAAAGGCCATATCGGGTTTTTGAACTTGCCAGGGAGCCGGACTGGAGCGGTTTGAGCATTTCAAACAAGTCTAATTTTCAAATAGACCACCTGAATGCACAGATCAAAAGCAACACAATGGTAGAAGGTATGCATTATTGAAAACATTGATGCAGTTCATCACTTTTAGCCAGTGCATATTGGGCTTGGTCATGTTTCGTGGGCTGGATTGAAGAGCTAGGCAGGCCACATTTGTCCACCTCCGTTATACTCATCCCTTTGAAGAACTTTGATAGTAGAAATGTGTTTGGAAAGTTATGAATAAGTTTTGACCACAATTCACAGTTCACAATTTTATTTATTCGCTCCCTCTTTCATTGATTGTAAACAAAAACATCAGGTATATGGCCTTAAACTATGTTCTGGTGAAAAGATATTCTAATATGTAATTTTATTTTGGCACATTTGTGGACCCAGCCCCAAACCAAACTTTATAAGGTTCAACATCAAATGGCGTTTCCATTTTGATATTTGGTTCAAAAACATAAATCACCCATAGAGTTGTATAGACTTCAAATACTAGAATGTTGCGAACGGGACCTATTTCTCAAACAAGCCCTCAATATAATAACAAAATCATTCAGTATTCTTGTCCATCCTCTTCATTTTCAGAATCGGAACATGCTTGGCCTATCTCCTCGTAGTCCCTCTCCAGACAGGCCAGGTCCTCTCTGGCCTCAGCGAACTCTCCCTCCTCCATGCCCTCGCCCA